>PVLC010006581.1:0-68434 GCA_004027655.1 Graphiurus murinus | reverse complement strand
GAATGGTATCTTGTACTGAGTTGCAATTACTCTGGTATTTCTTCTGCCTGCTCTATTGGTGTCTTTGGTGGGTTTCAGGTGTTGACTTCTAGGATCTAGCAAAAGCTAAAAAGCAACCAATCCTCCGAACAAACATACATAAATTGAAGCAATGCAAAGTGAAAACAGAGTAAAAACGGAACAAAACAAAGCAAAAAAACCCCAGAAAACAAGAAACGTCAGCAAGAAGCAAAATAAAAATCCCTGCAAGTTTGTAAGAACAGACCTGGTTTGGCCTCTGCAGATCTTTTGGGCAGATTTCTGCTGCTGTGGGCGGCCGACAAGATGGCGGCTGCTACTGCTGCGCCCGCGCCGGCTCCCCCGTTCTCCCTGGTCTGCTCCTTAGATTCCGGCCAGCTGCCCGTTTCTTTACTCACTTTTGAGCTGATTTGCTTCTCCTTCCTTCCGTCAAGAAGCTGTTCCTGCGGCAGTTTTGGTTCAAGCTCTGGAGTGCAGTTATCTCTGCTCTGGCTCTGTGGGGAGGTGAGCTGGAATGGTCCTGCGTGAGCTTAAGCTGGTCATGACCACGAGTTCTGGTCTCTGTTGAAGGTGCCTCGAAATGCCGCCTGGCTAGGATGAGGAGTTCAGGAGTCGCTCACTCCAGCACTGGCCGGTGGGGTGCAGAGGGTTGTTGTATATTTCTTTCTTAGTAGACTGCATGCCGGGGGCCGGCTCAGTGGCGGCTTCCGCTTGGCGGCGTGGCACCGGGGCCGCGGAGACGGGCTTCTTTGCTCTGTCTGGTCAGCCTTCCAGGTTCTGCTCAGCTGTATTCCAGTTTTCGCAGTGTTTTTCACCCTTTTGTTGCTTTTTTCTTCTTTCAAAAAGCTGGTTCCACGACTGATTTGAATCGAGCTCATAGCGTCTCTTGAGACGTGTCTCACTCTGTCGCCATCTTGAAAGAAGATAATTTCCTTCTAATTCTTTAAACCCAGTGGCCACAGGGAGCAGAGCTCCCTGTTGTGGGGAAGGTTCTTGTTTCCCAGGAGCAAGGTGAGGCTACGATTATCATCTTCTTCCTTCTGGTGGTTGCAGATGGGGAACAAAGGTTTGCCGTAAATCTGGCCTTTGGAGAACTGAGGATACATACCTGCCAAAGGAGACTGGAGAGTCTGGCTAGCTTTTCCTCTTACCCCTCTCCTCTCTGTCATCCTCTCCAGGGCAGCTTTGCTGATATTAGATGATAGAGGATTTATTTATTTATTTATTTTTGGTATCAGGGATTGAATCCAGGGACATTCTACCTCTGAGCTACATTCCCATCCCCAGCACTATTTTCTATTTTTCATTTTGAAACTAGGTCTTGCTAAGTTGCTGAGAATCTCATTAAGTTGCTGAGGCTGGACTCAAACCTGCAATCCTCCTGTCTCAGTTTCCCAAGTACTGGGATTACATGCATAAGCCACCACACCTGGCTGGATGGTAGAGATTTAAGCAGAATGATGGGTTCATAACCACGCAGGTGAGTGGCTGAACAAGGCTGGTACCTGAAGCCGATGTTGGAACCAGAGCTCTGATGAGGCCACCCAGGGAGCCAGCCTAGTCCCTGTCTGATAGTATAGGCATGTCTAACATCTCAACTTTGCATGCCTTGGGTGTAGATGAGGTGGGGAGAGGGCACTGGGACTGGCAGATCGAGATACTCTTGGAATGAGAAGTGAAAGACATGAAGGTAAGCAGACTGCCATGGGTCTGGGGTCTTCAGATGCCGCAGGCTGGATCCTTGAGCTTGGCCATAGTGTAGCTGCTGAGGTCAGTTAATGTGATTGCACCTAGCAGATGAGGAGAGAAGGAGTAAGAGACCCTCTCTGCAAACTTGCAATGATACCTGTATTAGTGTACTATAGCTCCTGTAACAAATACCACAGATCACAGTTCTGGAAGCTGGGAGTCTGAGTGCTCTCTCTGAGGCCTTTCTCCCAGGCTGGCCAACAGTTGTCTTCTCACTGTGTCCTTATACGTCCTTTCCTCTGTGCACATGCACCTCTGATGGCCTTTGTACATCTCATATCCCGACAGTTCTAATAGTTGTCACTAGGCTAATGATGGTGAAAGGATACTGCCAGGGGCACCTGCTCTGCCCCAGGGGCAGACTGAACCCCTCTGTATCACAGCCCTGTGGAAAGCATCAAAGACTGTACTCTGGCTCCCAATTCTTCACCTCTTCCCTGTCACTGAGCGGCATGCCCATGGTTCAGCAATCTCTCCCACTAGGATAGGTGGAGTGCATGACCTGCCCTGCTGATGGTCAAGTGACTTGGCCAGGTGTCATGTCAAAGGAGCAAGCATGCTCCAGGCATGTATCTGATTTTCCTGTGCCTATGGTCAGTAGGTAGAGGTGCAGGCTTCCAGAATGAAGACTGTAGAGCACATTAGCACCTGACTAGCAGTTACGCATCCTAGTCCAGCTAACCTACATTCCTGTGAGAAAGCAAAGAAACATTTGCTGCTGTAAGACACTGAGACTTTGGATTTTTTGGTCACTCAGCAAAGACTGACAATGACTGTGGTATCTGGCCCACCTGACAAGGTTCAGCCTTGGAAGACTGCCCTCGACCCAGCCTCTTTCATTTGGGGACCACAGCTGCCAGCACTTCCAGCGGGTACTGTTCCCCCTTCCCCTCCACAGCAAGACAAGCAGCTTGGTCTGTATTGCTGGGCTCCCACTGATGATTACTGGGAGAAGAGAGCTTTGCTGCTAAGCATACTTAAAAACCACCAATTTGATTTAGTCATCTGACACAGGGGACCTAGACACTTGTCTGTGATAGTGGTTGAGCAAAAACTAAAAATGCTGTCTTCTTCCTTAGCCATCCTGACTTTCCTTGGGGAGTGGCACTAGCATGGAGGGGCTCAGATACTCTCAAGTTATATCTTTTGAGAGATGCTTTAGTGAAGTTATGGCACTGGATACACACCCTTTTTCCAAGTTTAAAATTAAAACATTTAGGTGTTTAATAGTTGTGCTTGAACTTTAGTTTGGACCGAATTGGACTAATCAGAATCTTTGGTTTAGAGCACTCCATCATTATCAGTTCCTTAAAGGCACTCTTTTATTTCTTTCATTGTACCTGACTTGTTTAAGAATGCAATGATCATTGTATTAATTTTGTTACTACTGAAGCAAATTACCATACATTTAGAGGCTTAGCATAGCACAGATTTATTCTCTTACTGTTCTGGAGGTCAAGAATCTGAAATTGATTTCCTGAGGTCAAATCAAGTTGTTGTCAGGGCTGTACTCTTCTTTGGAGACTTGGGGGAATAATCCATGTCCTTGCCTTTCCTAGTTTCTAGAGGCTGCTTGCATTTCTTGGCTCATGGTTCCTTCCACCTTCAAAGCTGGCAAAGGCCAGGTGAGTCTTTCTTACACAGCATCACCTTGACACTGACTGTCCTGCCTCCTTCTTCTGCACTTGTGGACATCTTTAGGGAGGTTGTTATTCTGCCCACAATCATCTGACTCAAGAACTAAAACAGCCTATGTGTCTATCCTCTCTGCCAACTTCCTATCTTCTCCAGTCAAGGTAACCACTATTCTGAGTACTTGGCAAATTGTTTCAAGCAGTATCCTCACCACTGTAGTCTAAACGCCTGACACACAAAACTTAGAGGAGGCGAGTGTTACTGGGTCTCATAGTTTCAGAGGTTTCAATCCCTGAAAGCTTCGATGATGACCCTGAAGCATAGATGACGGTTGTAGTGCCAGGGTGCATGGAGGGATGGTGCTGTCACATCAGGGAGGCCGGAAGCAGAGAGAGCTGGCAGAGGAGGTGAGGGACACACATGTCCCCAAGGCCACACCTTCAGTGACTACCTCCTCCAGCCACAGCATCCCCGCCTAGTTGCCACCCAGTGAATCCATTCAAACTATTACTGCATCAGTGGATTTACCCACTGATGAGATAGAACCCTCAGGATTCAATTATTTCACCTCTGAACATTGTTTCATTGCCAAAACATAAGCTTCTCAGGGGACAGTCTATATCCAAACTGTAACACATATGTATGTGTATATACTTAAGTGTGTAAGTATATCTATCCATCTCACACGTACATGTATGCTAATCAACATGTTGCTTGATTATAATAATTTTTGAATTTTATAAAAGGTATTGTACTTAACACAGACTTGCTTTTATCACTCAACATTGTTTAGAAGTATGCATCCATATTGTGATATGTAGCGATAGCTCATTTATTTTCCTTGCTATAGCATATGCTCTTGTGTGAATAAACAACTTATTTATCTGTTATTCGGGTTGTTTTAGTTGTTTGATTTTCTGAGCATGTGCTGCTATAAGCATTATTGAAAATGTCTTTTTGTGTACCTGTGTGCATTTTTCTCTTATATGTCCAGGAGAGGAACAGGGTATGTGAACGTTCAACCTCACAAGTCAATGTGAACTCTCACTGCCACCCACAGTGCATCAGAGATCCTGGTCATCTAACCGATGGTAGTTTTAGCCTTAACTTTTGCCAGTGTGATCTTGACTTCTATAAGCCTGGTTGACGATCTTCCCACCTGTATTTTTCCTTGAAAATGTACTTTCCCAATTTTTCTATTGGATTATCTTTTTCTTAACATTTTATGGTTATTTGTAATTAGTAATTATAACCAAATTTATTATTTTAATTATTTATTATTCTAGGAAATAATCCCTTATTAGTCAAATATGTTGCAAATATCTCCTTTCTTTTGGAGTCTTCTCTTTTGCTTTTTAAAAAAGTGTCTTTTGATGAAATGTTTTTTTGTTCTTATTATTTTATTTTATTTTTTTTTGTAGTTATTCGTGCAATGTAGCATACATCTTTGTTAAGCACAGGTTGTTAACAACATATTTGCACACAATTCCGCAATTCTCATTTGCCCCCTTGCCCCATTCCCACCCCATTCCCTCGCCCTCCCTCCCCCTCAGATTCAGTTCAGTGAGTGACCTTGATATGATTGTGTAAGAACATCATGTGCCTTAGGGTGTCCCTCTGCCCCGGGCATCCACTGGAATTAATTTAACTTCTTCTGTCCCTCTGTTCTTTTAGTTTATCTTCTATAATACCAGGATGTATTGATTGCCCTGACTTCACAAAAGTATTTGGCATTTGTTGCGGTTATGGTCACTACTGCCTCCCCCCTTTCTTGTCTTATTGCACTTCTACTGTAGAATTACTTTTTTTTTTAATGTTCCATAACAGTATGTGTTGGAATTTTGATTGGAATTATAGATCATTTAGAGGACTGGCATTTTACTGTGCTAAGTCTTCCTATTCAGAAACATGGAATTGCTCTCCATTCATTTTGATCTTCTTTAATGTTCTCTTGCTGTGAAACTTGAGAATTTTCTGTGCATTGGTTTTCTACATCTTTGGTTAAGATAATTCGATATCTTAAAAGTGTTATTGCTAGGATAAAAGGTATTTTTTAAAAAAAACATTTTCTAATGATTTGTTGCTAGGATAGAGAAATAAAATAACTTTTGAAAATTCATATAATATCCTGTCAACTTGAAAATATTTTCTACTATTGCTAGTTATTTGTGTATAGGCTTTTTTGTGACATTTTCAAATAATGACAATATTTATCCTGTTTTCCAAAATATTTTCATTCAAATCTTTTGAGGTAGAATTCACATACATTAAAATGCACATGTGAAATGGATAGCTTTGACAAATGATAATACTATGTAATCACCACTCCAATCAAGATACAGAATATTTCTACCACCCCAGAAAATTTCCTACTCATTTGAATCTAATATTTTTTGCTCCTACCCCAGGCAAACATTTTTCTGGTTTCTATCACCATAAATCTTTTACCAGTTCTAAAACTTCATATAAATAGAATTATATTACACGTACTCTTTTGTGTTTGCCTTCTCTCACTCAACATGTCTGTGAGATTAAATCACAATTTTTTATATTTACCGTTTATACATTTTTATTGGTGCGTAATATTCCAATAATTCTATTACTATTTGTTTACACTATTTGTTTATCTGTTGACAAAGATTTGGGTTCTCTCTAATATAGAGCAAGCATTTTTGAAGACATCTATTCTATACTGTATTTGAATAATATCTGAGAGTGACATTGCTGGATCAGAGGATAAGTTTACTTTTAACTTTACAACAAACAAAGTTTTCCAAAGCTGTTGTGCTATTTGTGCTTTCACCAGCAATGAATAAGTGTTTTAGTTATTCTATGTCCTCTTTAATACTTAGTATAATTTATTTTTCAGCCAAATTCAATGAATGTAGTTTACACACAAATAAAATGCATCCACTTAAGCGGACAGTTTGATGACTTTTCACAAAAAAAGATATGGAACATTTTCATCATATCTGAATGTGGCTGAGTGTTCCTTTACCACTGACACCTTCATCCCTCGACTTCAGCAATTACTAACCTGCTTTCTGTCACTATACATGAGTTTTGCCCTTCATCTGACTTATTATCTTTAGTCATTTAGTGAATGTGAAATGTTATCTAGTTATGGTTTTAATTTTCTTTATATGATGACTAATGATGTTGGCCATCTTTTTATGTACTTTTTGGACACTTGTATATATTTTTTAGGAAGTGTCTGTTCAAATATTTTGCACATTTAGAAAGTCATAATGTCTGTGCTCTTTTTCAAAGTTGTGTTGAGGTTTCTAGATCCTTTGCATTTAAAAATAAATTTTAGAACTACCATAAAAACTAGGGAAAAAAGCCTGATGGGGTTTATATTTAGATTGTTCAAGGAGAATTGAAGCATTAATGATATTGAGGCTTCCAATCCACCAAACATAGCATATTCTCTTCTTATTTCTCATCAATGTTTTATAAATCTTAATCTAGATGCCTTCCATATTTTTGTTAACTTTATTTCTAAGTAGGCTTTTCTGCTATTGTAAATGCTATTTTTTCAAATACTTATTGTTAGTATATAGAAATGTACTTGATTTTTATGTGTTGGCTTTATATCTGTAACCTTACTGAATTAGTTGTTAATTTCAGATTTTTCATAGATTCCTTAGGATTTGCCACATGATTAGTTGTGTCTTTGAATAAAGATAGTTTTTTCTTCACAATAGCACATTGTTCCTGTTTTTTTTTTTTTTTTTTTTTTTTTGAGGTACTGGGGATTGAACTCAGGGGCATTCTACCTCTGAGCTACACCCCCAGCCCTATTTTTTATTCTTTATTTTGAAACCAGGTCTCACTAAGTTGTGGAGTGCCTCACTAAGTAGCTGAGGCTGGCCACGAACCTGGATCCTCCGGTCTCAGCCTCCCAAATGCTGGGATTGTTCCTATGTGTGTATGAGAAAGTATTCAACATGAAAGTTTCTTGATATTTCTTTCAAAATGTGAACTGGTTAAATCTATACAACTCCATGACGTATTTATTCATTTTTCATGTCATATACCTCTATATATCTTCATATGTCTGCTTATGTCAGATTCTGGCTGGGTCTGACAGTCAGGAAGAAAAGTGGATTATTAGAATATTAGAGTAGCGCTTAGAGACCTGAGTTCCATTTTTTCTTTTTTCTGCTAGTATCTCTCCCATGACCTTGAGCAGGGAACTTACCCCTTTACCTTTGTTTTCTTATCAGAAGAGAGTGGTGAGCAGTAATGGTATCTTTCAAATTTTAACATATGTTCATTATTATCACTTTGTCTAATGTATGGTGCCCTTTTTCAAATTAAATTTTATAAAATAAACCCAACATGTGAGGTGTAAATATGTGGTAAGTAGCATGTAAAGTGTTATAGCACTGTGTGAAGTCTCAATCCCCAACAACTGGGCACATCTTTACTCATTCATAACCACCTGCCCAAGCAGCTCCTGCAGACACTTAATAGAACCTGTGGAATTCCTCAAAACATAGTTAAAGCCAGTGAACAAGATGTATAAGATTTGTATGAGCTCTAACATTTTAACTTTACAGGTCTATTCTTTTGTTTGATCAGGGTCAGGAAGGGAAGCTATCTGAGCTGACCTCTGATGAGTGAAAGAAAAACAGGCCACCTGGCAAAAAAAAAAAAAAAAAAGTCACCCTGGGCCTGGGGTATATGATATTTATCTCTGCTGTGTGGGTATGTGGCTTCTAGGCATGGTGGAAGATCTGTGTTTAAGAATCACGTGTGGTTTTGCACATCACCCTGTACTGCTTAGTAACTAATGGTGTGACTTTTAGTAGGTGGCTTACCTTTTCTGAGCCTTGGTTTCCTTTTCTGTAAAATGGGCTATTACTGCCACAGTCGGTTTTGGTGAGCACGAGGATGAGGAGATACACTCCCCATCAGACTTGCAGGGCAATCCAAGCGAATCCCACTAAGGTGAACCTCAATTTTACTTGAGGACTCTGGCCAAAGCCTCTTTTCATTCACTCCTTCCCTTTCACATTTCCTAATTACAATATCTATTCCAGCATTTCTATAGCCTTTGAAATTTCCATACTAGCTGCAGTCTGCTGTTCATGCCATATTTGATAAACACAGATGCTCATGCCATGTGCTTTCTGCCTTAACGTGTAAACACTCTACAGTATTCATCAAAAGTATCATCTCGCAAGATCAGCCATAAAAAGTTTTTCACATCTTTCACACAAACCAGTTTTTGAACCCTTTCCAGAAATATAAATTACAGAAGCAGGGTCAAAGGCTTGTTATTGTTTGTAGGCCTTTAAATATTGCCTTATGAAACCACTTTTCATCTAGTTCTCCAAGGGATTAACTTCTGAACAGTGAGGATTAACTGATGTCAGGTTAGCCTGACAAGATTAGTCCCTAAATAAAGAATTTACAATTTGTTTTAAAACTGGGGAACTGTAACTTCCTTGGAAAGTTTTCACTACCTTGAGGAAGGAAGCAAGTTTCTGAGACCATGAGGCCATATGGCTCACAGGCAGGCCTTGAAGCGAGGAAGGGAAGGCAGCGGGATGTGGGACCCTTTCCTCCCTAGGTGCCATAAGAAGAGGCCTATACTTGGGCACCAAAGCCATCAAGAGTCAAGGAGGCTGTGAGCCCCATCTGTAGAGCCTTGGCAAGATGGTGCTGGGTGAAAGCACCATTCAGGGAGTGGCCCTGTAGATGGTCCTGGTTGTTCCTGGAAACATTTGGTGCGACCTGTTGGGTTCTCTCCTGATGAAGATGTCTAAAACCTGTCTGTTCATCCTAACATTTAACCATACTCCCCTCTTCCAATTTTTACTACCTACCTGGATGCCAGTTTCAGAAGCCTCCTTGTCTGCAGTGTATCCTCCTGGGGCCCTGTTAAGGGAAGGCCATATGATGGTGGACTTCCACTAACCTCAGTTACAGGACTTTCTTCAAGTCCCCTGGCTCCTGTCTCTGTCTTTCTCAGTACCATATTGGGCTTGGAAAAGCTCTATATGCAGCTCAGAGTACAGGCCTTCAAGTCTAACTGTCTGGGCTCAGGTCTCAGCTTGACCTTCGGTCAAATGGCCTGAGCCTCAGTCTCCTTATATGTAAAACAAGGATAATAAGAACACCAGCTTTATAAAATTGTAAAATACTTAAGTGTGATAATGCATGTGATATACATAGTAAGTCTTTGATTGAAAAAAGAAAAGCTGGTCAATTGTCACATGCCACTCACAGAGTACATGCTTAATAAAGATGTGCCAAGTAAGGTATGAAGAAATAGTTCCTGTTGTGAGTTGAATTATGTCTCTTTATGTTAGTCAGCTTTGAGGTACTGTTACAAAATACCTGACATAACAATTAAAAAAAAATCTTTCCACATATGATCATTGCAAGGCACTAATAAAGTTATTTTAAAAACAGAGGAAAGGTTTATTTTGGCTCACAGTTTTAAAGGTTTCAGTCCATGATTACTTGACTGCTTGGCCCTGTCACTTTGGGCTTGTGGTGGCACTATATATCATGGTGGGAACACATTGTATAGGAGGCTGCTGGCTTTATGATGGCCAGGAAGTGAGGGAAAAAAAGAGAGGAAGAGACCGTCTCCTAGTATCTCCTTCAAGGGTACTCATCCAGTAACCTTACTTCTTTCTACCAGGCCCTACCTCCTGAAGGTTCCACCACCCCCAATAGCGCCACTAGCTGGGGTAAAATCTTTAGCACATGGGCCTTTGGGGACATTCAAGATACAAATGATAGCACAACTCATTTAGATTTGTTGAAGTCCTAACCTCCAGGATATCAGATGTGACCTTACTTGGAAATAGGATTGTTTCATATAATTAGTTAATGAGGGCCCATATGGAAGTATTGTGGGCCCTTTATCTGATATCAGAACAGAATGCTGTATGAAAAGAAGAGATACAAGGATGCTATCTGAACTCAGAGGCAGAGATTAAAGCTATATAGCTGCAAGCCAAGGAACACCAAAGGCTTCCTGAAGAACCACCAAGAGTAGAAAGAGACAAGAAAACATTCTTCACTAGAGCCTTTGGAAAGATTGTGGCTCTCCTGACACCTTGATTTTAGATTTCTATCTTCCAGAACTGTGTTAACAAATTTCTGTTACTAGCCACCCAGTTTGTGGTACTTTGTTACAGCAGCCCTAGGATACTGTAAAGCCCCCCCACAAACCTACAGATAGAAGATTTCTTGCCAATATCTGCTCATGTTTTTTTTCCATTCCATTCTTCTGTCCCTTTTGCCTGACTCTTCCGCAAGACCACATCCAATTTTGCATCCAGTAGAAAAGGACCATAATAGGAGAAGCAATGCATGGTCGTTTTAGTTAGTGACTTGAGAGGAAACATTGGCAGTGATTTGTGCATACTTCCCCATATATGTCTCAGAAGCACAGGACATGTGTTTGTAAGGGCAGGTCTCTCTCCATTCTCTAAATCCCTCTGCATGGGAGCTTGCCTCCTGTTATAGTTTGGATATGAAATGTCCCCCAGAAAAGTTCATGCATTGGCAATACAGCAATGTTCAGACGTGAAATCATTGAATCAGGTCTCTAACCTCATTAGTGAATAAATCCATTGATGGACTTACTGGGTGGTAGGCAGGTAGGGTGTGGCTGGAGGAGGTGGGTCTCTGGGGGCATAGCCTAGAGGATTATATCTATCCCTGGGTGCTTGTGCTTTCTCTCTCTCTCTCTCTCTCTCTCTCTCTCTCTCTCTCTCTCTCTCTGTCCTATTTGCCATGAACTGAGTGGTTGTCATCCACCATGTCCAGCTGTCATAATGTTTCAGCCTTAGAGTTAAAGAACCATGGACTGAACCTTTAAAACCACAAGCCAAATAAGCCTTATCTCCTTTATGTTGTTCTTATCTAGTATTTTTGACTCAGCGGTAGAAAGCTGACACATGCTTCCAGGGCTCTTCTAACATCTGCCTCTTTTACTTCCTCTTCTGATTTGCCCTTGTAGTCCTTCACCCAGCGATTCTAAGAGATGATGGCCCCAAACCTTGCCCATCCAATAAGTATGTACTTCATCATCAAAACAGATGAGGTAATACATTATTGAAGATGACCTCCAAACCCCCTAATTTTTTGTACCCTAAGTTGGAGAGAATGTATTTTGCTTTCTTCTTTTTGCATGTATATTTTTCTCCTAAACACAAATAACAATCCAGTTGCCCCATAATTAGATTGGATTATGGAATAATTATAACCTTGTTTGCTCTCGGCAGATTACATGGTAATTATACTTGGCATTACCATGAAGAACCAAGAAATTCCAACGATGTCATTACATGGTTATTTGTACAGTACAATACAGCAGTGTAATTATACATGCAACATTTGTTCTCCAATAGGAGAATGATTAAACAATGCTAATGCTTCAAAGTGTTGATTAGGCACCAACATGATATGACATTTACAATATGAGGGTGTCTATTCTCTAATTTTTTTGTTTAATATAGCAATATCTACCTTCCCCTGGCCTCTCCTGTGACCTCTATGGTAGGCCATGCTGTGGTCAACAAGAATGTGCAACCTGCTTTCTGCTTCTGTTCTCATACTGGCAGCAAATGGTAGGCCTCAGTCCACATTAAAGCCAGAGGAGGCTGGCCACTACCTCTCAGCAGAACCATCGCATCATTGGCAATGTTTTGTGAAGCTGCCTTTCTTCAAACCTTTCTGGTCAAGAGATCAAGGGACAGAACCTGTCATCTTAGATTTCAGAGCTCTGTTTGGAACCTGTCATCAATGCTATGTGTGGCTGGGCAGATCATTTTCTCACTCAAGGCCCCAATTTCTTCATCTTTAAATGAGAGCCGTGGATAACCTCTAAGGGTCCTATAAGTCTTGGAATGTATGACCATCCATGGCATTGTAGCATTTATTCAGTTTTTTTTTTGTATTTCAATTTGATGTAAATGATAATGATTTCCTTGTGGGAAGCAACTTCTCTTTCTTTAAATTCTCATGGAGCTCAACAAATATCTGTTGAACACATGAAGGAAAGGTTTTCCTCTATAGTTTTAGATGCTACTGAGTTTTTAACTTTATTGACAGGTTGCTTTCCAGCTATGGTACTCCATATTGTCCTTTGGGAAAGGGTATAAGGAAATGAATGGGATTTTTAGTGCCCAAGCACCTATATTTGAATCCCACCTACAAGACCTTGAATACTTCTTTTTTTAGAACCTTTTAAGTTTGTCCTCTCACTACTACAATGATATGAGGAACATTGTGAAGCTTAAAAATAATGTTCATCAAGCTCCAGGGACCTTGCCTTACATGAAGTGCATAGTCCTCAGGGAATGTGGCTGTTTTGTGTGAGCCTCGGGAGTTAAGGGTGCTTTGGGAATACGAATATGGAGCTCCCATCACTGGTGTAGTACTCCTGCCTGGGGACAAGGCTCACTGTTCATGTGCCATTCTGAACAGCCCTTTGGAAGCTTGCCAAAATCCAAGTTCTGGAGGATGTGACCATCACTCATTAAAAATTTGGAAAACCAAAAAAGTTGGGTGCTTTAGAAGTGTAGAGTTAGATGAGAAGGCCTAAGGAACTGAGCATGTGGGGAGCCCACAGGAGAAGGGTTGTTCTCAAGAGACCAAGCTTAGAGGACAAGAAGCCTATGGTGCTAGAGAAAACAAAGCTCCCATTTGACACAAACATGCCCCACTGATGGAAACCAAAAGTTGTAGTTGAAAGAGAATACTTTCCCAGTCTACAAGTATTGTAGAAACTTGTATTTTTCTGGACAATGTTAGAATGAATATGTGTCTGTATCATAAACATTACATATACATACACATATGTTATATACATATATCATATATTCATGTATATATACATATATATGTATATATATGTGTATATATATACATATATATATATATATATATGAATGAATAACTATTCCATTTCCCATCTCTCCAGGCACCGTGGTCTGTATTCTGAAGTAAAAAATTAACCTGAGTCCAATAATGTTTCATATTCAGGTAGCATGAAGGATGTGAAGGAAGCTCTGTCCATACAGATGTACAGATGGTTTCCAGGGCTGAGGAATTGCTGAATATAAACTCCGTATGAAAATTCCGTTTCAGCATTCCACAGTGGAACACTGTGGGCTTTGTGGCCAGCCTGGGCTGGTGGATTAATAAATGGTAGAGTCCCACGAGGTTGGGGAGGGACAAGCAGGCAAGAAGAGCCAGCTTTGGAGCTTGCACACAACCTGGGGAGGGGATGTGAAGAAGCAGAGGTCTGATGTGTTAGTGGCACCAAATGGAGACATCTCATCAAGGCATACCCTCCCAGCCCTGGCATCTTCTGGAGGATACTTGTGTCAGTCCTTTCAATCTTACTTGGTTTTTAAGTCTTTGACTGAAGAGTCAGATGTGCTGTGACAAGGAGGTACTCTGAGTCCTGGGCCCTGGCATTTCCAAATTCAAACTCCAGCTCAGTCACCCTGACTATGCAATCTTGTGTAAGTTCCTTAGCCTCTCTGGGTTTCAGTATCCTCACCTGTAGAACTAGGGAAACATACCTACTTTGCAGTATTATAGTTAGGACTATGTGCAATAATTTGTTTAAATGTCTTACGGTTAGCCCTTTGATAATACATGTCAGTGTTCAAGAAATGGTAACTCTATTTTCTATGACAGTTTGTAGTAGGGTTAAGCTAGATGTAAATGACCTAAGGAATGGATCTAGAGAAAAGGATCCTGGAAAGTGGGCCCATGATCAAGACAAGAGACTGCTGGGTGCCTTGTTGACCACTAGGAACAGACCAATCCTTATAGGACCTGGTCCTGAGGTCACCCACAAGCCATCCTTTAAAGTCTAATGCTATAGCTAGTGGGCAAAATATACTGGCCATATTTTATTAATCCTCCATAGCCTACAGAAAAATAACCCTAAACCCTGATAAAATGGAGAGAGCCCTAGGACAAAAGGCTGGAGACTAACCCTGACTCAGTACCAGGTAGCTGTTGTGCCAGGAGCAAGTTGCTTGACTGTTCTGATCTCAGTTTCCCCAACTATAAAACAGGGGGCATGGAACAGGATAGTGTCTAAAGTCCCTTCCAGTTCTAAAATTTTATAATCCTGAGAAAGGTTGTTTTTCCCCTTCCAGGAAATGTGACCACATTGTATATTTGAGATCTGTTCAGTTTTACTGAGCTGCGCTTCATTCTTTACATGCATATACGTTCTATAAATACACACATAAGGATATATACACACAAGCATTGAAAGAGGAAATTGTCCCCACACCTCACTGCTTTCAATTGAGCCATCAAGTCACTCAGGTATTTATGAAGGAAAGAAAAATATGGGCACTGTTTTCCTTCCTCCGGAGGATCATGCCAGGAACTCTGCGTGGATGTGAAACGCATGTTTGGGAGAAAGAAAGGAGACTTTAAAGTACGAGTGGTGGCTGCTTGGAAAATTAGACAATGTGTCTCCTATCTGGTCCCATATTTCCATGTACTAACAGGGCTACCTTCTCAGAGTATTAGATGGGCTCCACTAACCTCCTGGAATATGAATTGGTTGGACTTCTGTCATGCTTATATCCTGTAACTACTGTGTATTTCCTTGGTCTGTCAATTCTTCTCTCTGTTTTTCATGCAATAAATGCCAGGAGGGCCTCATAGTGGGTCAGGCTGTGTGCTCAGTAGGAATACAACAGTAGAGAACACAGACTCAGCATTCTCCATCAATATCCTAGCAGGGGTCTGTTAGGGAAGTATAGGTTGATTCTTGGCTTACATAATATCAATTCAACATTAAGAATTGAGGAGGCAGAAGTCAAGGACCTAGGCTCCTCTCAAATTGCCTCCACCCCTACACAAGGCTGATGTGGCCTTTACTTGCCTTTGGTAGGTGGACAGGGCCACTTTAGCTCTGAAGTGACACTTATCACATCATGCACACTAACGTGGGTCCACACCTCCTCCAGACTTTGGGTGCTGCAGACAACATGCATGGTAGTCCGGAGGCACAAATCTCTGATGGGCAGGTGTTAAGTGAGCAATTCCCACAAGGAGTTTGGGTATTGTGAAAGAGGAAGACCAGAACCATACAGCAGGCCTGACCTAGACTGGGGACAGTGGAGGCCTCCCCAGGAAGCACACCAGACTTAACCAAGGACAAGAAGATGTGGAGTGGGAAGGTAGAGCTACTGGCTGAGTACCTTCAGCATTGTGGGTTAGAGGGAGGAGAGAACCTTTGAGAAGAGCAGTATGGATTAAGTGTGCCATGTCCAAGGGAGAAGAGTGTGGGAGAGAGGAGTAGAGGAGGTTGCAGGTCATGAAGATTCTTGTGGGCCATGAAATGAAGTTGTGACTTTCACTCAAAGGCTAAGCAAACTCCTGGAAGCATCAAAGCAGTTGAAGTGAGGCGACTACCACTCTGGAAGGTTCACCCCTGCTGTAGGGGAGGGAGTGATCTGGGGCTAGAGTAGCAGTCTTGGTGAGAGACCTTGGGCCCATAAGAGTGGGATGGGGACAAGAGGGGGATTCGAGAGATGTATAAGTGGCAGATTCCCTAGAAATAAACACCTGTTGGAGATTCCTGGTCTTGTCCCTCCAACTGCATCACCATATACTGTGCAGTCTTCTTGCCAAGGTCTCCTCCACTGCCACCAACAGACTTACAGGGTGCGGACATGTCACCTACTGTGTCAGTTAGGGCTCTAAATTGCTGATAACACAATCCACTCTGCAGAAGTTGATATATTGACAGGTAGAGGAAATGCACAGAATCACTGGGAGGACGAAGAAGCAGAAACTGGGCAGACTTCCAGGAGGAACTATCAGCACCCACTGCAGAACTGCCCTGTTGTCATCAGAACATCGCTACCTCAGCTGTCCCCTTGACAGTCACACTCTGTATCAGCAAAGCAAATGGCCAACACCCCGCTGCACCCACTGCAAAACTCTGCTCCAAACTGAAGTATGCTGCTGGGACATCTGATCTGGAATATTTAATTACATGTGTTTTTTTTTTTTTTTTTTTCTGCCTCCTAAAAAGCTAGGAACTGTAGTTTGGGGAACCTCTCATAAAAAGGTAAGTTTTATACTCAAGGAAAAATTCAGAATGCAAAGAGAGGATTCAAAGGGTTCTGTGTGGCCACAAAGGACAGATGTCCACCGTACTCCTTTGCTCACTAGGTGGAGTGTCCAGAACCTTGTGTCTTATGCCATTACAGCCATGTACTGTGGGCTGCCCAGCACTGACTCTCAGTGGGTAGGGCCCTTGCCTGAGGTCACACAGCAAGTCTAATGTGAACTTGAACCCTGCTTTGTCTGTTACCAAAGCCTGTCCTGTCCCCTCTATGGAGTTCCTGGAATTATAATACTTACCAATCACTTCTTACAGAAAAACTCTTCTCAAACCAACTCATGCCACTAAACCCACACTTATTCTGCCCAGTGTCAGTGGGTGATGAGAGCAGAAGGGCAAAGGCTGTGTGAGTCAGGGATGTTCTTGGCACACAAGGGCAGGCTGGGCTGAGTGCATGAGTGGCATCAGACTGCATCATCTGAGAGTCTGTCTTGTTAACACACACGGTACATTGTCGCTCCAGGCAATAATGGAAGAAATACAGTCGTTAAATTTTAATTAGGAAGAAAAGAGGTTCATTATGAGTTGTCATTCCTCATTGTTTCCTAATTATGCTCATTGCATGATAAAAGAAAAGACTACATTCACTTGCTTTGTTTTTGCTCAGGGCATATTCTGATTCTCACTACCCACCCCCAGCTCCTGTGCTGCCCCTCTGCGAGCTTAGGTGAGTAGTCAGGGGAAAAGGAGGAGCTGCCGGGGCAGAGGGGCACAGGCTCCCACCCTGCCCCACTGCTGACCAGAGGGCAGGTGATTTGCCACCCTTGGCTTGTTCTTCCTTTGTCTTTAATTTTTACTTATTTATTTATTTATAGATGGTACCTCACTATGTTATCCCCGCTGACCTCCAACTCTTGGGCTTCAGCCATCCTCCTGCCTCAGCCTCCTGGGTAATTAGGCACAGGCTACTGTGCTCAATTTACTCTCCTTGTATAAAACAAATGTCATAAAACCTTCTTGTTAAGACCCTGTAAGGATGGCATTGCATACAATAGCTTCATAAAGAGAATGAAACATATGAGAGATGCTTCAGTACATGCCAGCTACTGTTATTATAATGGTAAGACTTCTTATCAACCAAAGGCTCAAATTCCCAGATAGGGAGTCTAGACTGATCATATAATAGTGGGAAGTCCCTGATGGCTCATCTAGCAAGAAGGGCCAGGATGGAGGGGCAGGTGGTATTTAGGATCATTGTCTTGGCAGTTAATGCTGTGCAGAGCTAGCTGAAGATATGAGAGGAAAAAAATGTATATTCATTTCCAAATATCATCTTATTGAATGGGACTTTTCCAAGAAAGATGTCATTTTTGACTTGTTTCCCTGGTCCCAAGGATGAGTTTGCTTGAAGCCCATTGGTATCATACCATAACCTTTGGCAGAAGAAGACAGACTTGCTTTTGGACTACCCTTTGCGTAAGAGCAAATGGAATGGATGTGGGGATATCATACATTTGTTATTATTTGCAGCTCTCTTCAGTCCCCAAACTGGTCAAATACTTCTTAACTTTTTGAACGTCTCAAAGTTAATACCTTAATACCTCCATTTATGTTTGATTATTTGAGGTCCTTCAAATAAAATTCACCTAGGACGTAGGCAATTGGGAATTTTACTTTGAGGTGTGTGTGTGTGTGTGTGTGTGTGTGTGTGTGTGTGTGTGTGTGTGCTCCTGTAGAAAAAGAAAGCTCAAGAATGATCTTTTTTTTAAATTTGACACTAAACCAAATATATTTATTTGGATTAAAATGTAGAACTCCCAGAACTGATAGGAAATCCATAAGGCTGAGTTCGCCTCATGCGTGGCTTACTGTAAAAACACTGCTGCTGAAGGAAGACTGTTATTTTGACTAATTCTCTTTTGAAAATAATTTACTGGAATATGAGATAAATGGATGGTTAAAAAAAATAGCAAACTTACTTTTTCCCCTTACAAGCTAAGTAGCACCTCCATGATAAAAAATTTTCCCTCACATTTAAAGAGGAGGAAGGAATGGGGTGGAAAGGAAAGGGGTGAAGTGGCAGGAGTGAGGGGCCTGGCAGAGTGAATTCCCCAAGACTCAAGAGCTCTATAGCTTCTGGTTGTTGCAGCCTGGCCTATACACCAAGGGGTATAGATCAAATTCCCTGAGACAGATGCAGACATCTGGGCTCTTGCCTTCTTTAAGAAGGGACAAGACTGGGGATCTGCCTCCCCCACTGGTTTTCATTTTATGCCCTATAATGCTTATCTTTCACAAATATGGCCCAGACAGAGCTTTTGGGACACTCATATCTACCTGATCTAGAATTACTTTCTCTTTTCTCTGTCTTGCTCTCGCTCTCGCTCTCGCGCTCTCTCTCGCTCTCTCTCTCTGCTTTACATACCGGAATTCTGCAGATTTTGTCAAGATGTTTGAAAGTTATCCTCTTTGTGTAGTAAATAGATATTTGTTATACATATCTTTTCTCTTTTGAAATAAAGATATCCTTTCTGATGATAAAGTAATACATGTGTGATGCAAAATATGTGTAAATAGGATGAAGGAAAAGATCCAATCACTAAAAGATTGCCACTGTTAATGCATTTTTATGTATTTCTTTCTAACATTTTTGATATATGTGATATACAACTCAGAAACAGCCGAACAGAAGAAATGCATATTGGTGGGGGAGAGGGGTGGAGACAATGTTTCCCCTCTTGGGGTGCACCACCCTCCTAGCACATCAATGTGCTCACCAACTTGGAAACTCCTCTGTACATATTTTTATGATTCATATGTATTGCATCTGCATGAACCAATGTTTTTCACATTTTTTTTTACTTCAGATGACTTGAGAAGCATTTGTTATATAAATGTATCATAGCTGACTATTGTTCTGATTATTCTTACTAATACAAACAACTTCATATGTAAACAACTTCATCCATAAAACTCTTTCAAATTTTGGATTGTTTTCTAAGGATCAAGTCTCAGCTGTACAATTCTAGGTTTAAAGCATCTGGATCATTTAAAGGGTTTTGGAATGTAACAGCAAATTGTGCTGCAGAGGGTGGGACTGACTTGCTATTCCACAAACTATTCACGAAGCCAACTTTTGTACCATACCTTCACCAACACTGGATATCTTTATGTTAAAAATAGCTTCTTGTGCCGGGCGTGGTGGCGCACGCTTGTAATCCCAGCATTTGGGAGGCTGAGACTGGAGGATCCGGGTTCGCGGCCAGCCTCAGCTACCTAGTGAGGCACTCCGCAACTTAGTGAGACTCGGTTTCAAAAAGTAAAGAATAAAAAATAGGGCTGGGGGTATAGCTCGGAGGTAGAATGCCCCTGAGTTCAATCCCCAGTACCGCAAAAAAAAAAAAAAAAAAAAAAAAAAAAAATTTTTTTTTTTTTTTTTTTTTTTTTTTTTTATAAAGCCCCTTTGTCTCCCCCATTGAGGGTGTGCATTCATTCCATTTGAGACACCTTTCCTGGTCACTGTTCTTTATGCAATCTATGTGTGGCCTTGGATGGGTCCCTTGATCTCATTTGAGTTTAATTTTTCTCAGTTACAAAAATGGGAAGAATGATTCCAACCTCTTAGAGTCATAATGAAGATGAAATGGCCCGTCCTTTGTAAGGAGCTTACCAAGTATCCATGACAGAACAGAGCTCTAGAATCAGTCCTGGTTGTTTCTGTCACTTCCCAGCTGCCAGAACAAACTTCCTTGCTTTATAAATTGCCCAATTTCAGATATTCTGTCATAGAAGAGAAAACACGCTAAGACAATATTCTACTGCTGTTTTCCTCTCCCTGACAGTGAGAGGCTGGACTCATTTCTCTCTCTCTTCCTTCAATTAGTGCCTGTTTGAAGAACCTGTCTTGTACAAGGCGCTGGAGATATAGAGAGGGACTCAGTCCCTTCTACCACCCTAGAGAGAGTGACAGGTGAACAGTAACTTAAGTGCAAGTGCGCTATGGCAAATGCCACAAAAGGACACAGTGAGGAACAAGGGAGTTACCATCACTCCGGTAACAACAAGAGACGGGGTCACAGAGCTGTGAATCTTGAGAGCTGGCTCTTATGGAGGGATTTTCCAGGTAGGCAACATGTGGGGGAAAAGCACTGAGAGCCAAGGAAATGGCAGGGACCAGTGCATCAGCACAGACACTCTTGCACCTCTACAAAAAGGGAGTGGGGTACAATGGTCCAGTTGAACTATCCAGACACCTGATTTCCTGTGATATCTGAAACAAGGGATGGCAGGGGTTGGCTTGAGCTGATATGGGGGATATCCTAATCTGAACCAGGAGTCAGAATCTCCGTCAATTTGAAAAATCAAGTGAGGCAGACTGGCTTCTACCTGGATGTCTGTGCTTGTGGGAGGGTCATAAAGAGAATGCTTGTCCATTCCCTCCCTCTAGGCCTTGTTTCCTGTTGGTTTTATTTCCAGGGTTGTGACCAGCCCCCTGGGCTAGTCCGTCACTCTCAGTCTCTCTTTCCGACCAGCCCAGTGCTAAGTGTTTAAGGGGAGGTGGTAGGACGTAGGGTTAAAGGAATTGACTGTAGCCAGACTACCTTGATCAACATATGATTTCTCCTCCTACTTGATTCCTTCTCCTACCAGCTGAAAGTTCCTAGATATCTCCATTCCTGCTTTCACACATCCATAAAATGGAGCCAAGGCAGGGAGTGCAGCGCAACAAAGACAGTCACTGTATTTCAGCTGCTATCACCGCATACTTTAGTACTTGAATACATCTTCCCTCACATCCACCCTCTGATGGTTTTGTGAGCCAGTTTCTCCCTCTATTTGCCACCTAGGGGTATGGCTCTTGGTGCAAAGTTAATTAATGGGGAAAGAAAGTGGATGTCAAAAGTTCTCTCCATGGGTGTTGGGAGAGCTCACGATTTTGCTTTTTGTTTTATTTTACCTATAAAAAGTTGTTCTTTGAGAAGAAACTGCCTTTAAACATTTCCAATGCCTTTTGAATTTGAAGGCCAGAATGAGCCAAGGAAGCCCCAATTTACCTAATTGAGTACATATGTTTAATTTCTAATTCAGTGAAGTGATTGGTGAGGGAATTATGATCCCCTGGGACTTCTCACTGGCCCTCCACTATGCTACATTTCTACTATTATACCCAGGCTCTGCTCTGTGTCCCCGCTTGTAGGAAGTCAGCCTTTGTCACCTCCCCTCTTGTTGTCTCTGGTCTCTTCAGGGGCCAACCTCTGGGAGTTTTCACAGGGTCCTGCGTGGTCCCTTGATTGAGGATGGAATCGGCAGTGATGGTGCCTTCTGGGAACACTGATCTTTCCCTACTTAGAATGCTGCTATTTCCTGAGGTTTCCATGATGGAAATTCCCAGAGGTGCCAGAAACCTTCTCTGGCCGTTTCAGCCCTCAGTACTGCAGAGTTCCAGGGTCCATGCTAAGGCTGCTCTGTGCTCCCCTTCTGGACCACTCTGGGTCCCACCCAGCCCAGCTGTGGCCTTGCTGTCATGGTAGCATTTTCTCCACCTTCTGCCTCCAGCTCTATCCCCATACATCTGGTCAGGAGAGGGGTTCCCTACTGATCTCTCTTTCTGCCCTCTCTTCTTTCAGGCCTCCTCAGGCTTGGTTCCTCCAGGTTGGGCCTTCATGTCCTCCATGCATACCCTGCATGCCTGAATCCCTGCTGACAACTAGGCCTGCAGAGCAGCTGAGAGCTCAGACTAGCAGGTTTTCATGGAAAGACTCACAGACAAATATGTGATTGCCCCTATTTGACAATGAGATTAGAGGGAGTTTGGAAGGGCTAGAGTTGAAGCAAGTGTAGTGCACTGGGCTTGGATGGGACAGAGCCCTTTCCTCGGCATCATGGTACATGATTAATGAGTTGCTTGGGGTCTAGAAGCCCCTTGGAAATATCTCAAATCGTTCACACCAGCAGCACAGACAGGAAGGGGCAATAACACAACTGGAAGCTAATTGCCAGGAGAGACTGTGAGATCTCAGGTTGGAAGCACCGCAGGAAGCAGGAGTCTAAGTGCTGGAGGGAAGTCCTGGTTCCTGGAACCATGAGTCCCTGCAGGCCTCTTGAACTCACCTTTGAACCCCTACCTGTTGGCATTCCTTAAAGGCCTATAAATCAAAATAAATATCCTAACCAGGATGTATCTTCAAGAGACCTAAACAACCAGGTGGGAGACTCCCTCTAGAAGGACAGAGAACACAGGGACAAAGGCCAGAGCTGTAGGCACCAATCAGTACACAGGGATCCCGGGCAGGTTGGGGTGTGGGAGAGAGAGTGCAGGGTCGGTGAAGGGAGATGCCTTGAACACAGACCACAGACCCCAGTGGGGTGGGAAGAACAGTGGGGACAATATAGAAGCCTTTGTAATCCCTCCTCCTATTGCTGCCGAAGTACGGCCAGACTGCCTCCCCCAGGCAATCCTTATTTCTTCAGTGAAGGTTACTTGGTTCTATCTGTGTCATGGGGACGTTGTGAGACTATATTCAGGGAAATATAGATCAAGGTGCCTTGGAAACTCTCCAACACCAAGCACAGGTAAGGGAATTCTGTATTTTCCATCTAGTAGAGGAAGAGGTAGGAAATGCAATTTGCTTTGAGTGGGAATCCTTTTCTTTTTTTCAGTTTTTCATCCAGAAATACTGGACATTTTAATGGGATCCCTGTCTCCATTCACCCATGCACTTGTAAGTCCTGTCTTCAGCACAGGCAGATGTGGCAGGACACAGGTGGCATCTGCCTCTCCAGGTCCCCTCTTGCTGGAGGAAGTCAGGGTTCCCAACAGATGAGGGTTTGATAAAAAGGGAGTCTCTTTGAGGCCCCGAAAACCAATAATTTCAGACCCACTGACAAGCCTCCAAGTGCTGCTGCACTTCTAAAGGGCTGCTGACAGCCGTCATTAGCGAGGCATTAAGAAGGAAGGGCTAATCACCACTGAGTCACTGTGAACTCCAAGTCCCTGTCCCTGAAGAGGAGCTAGAGCATCCAGCCACTTGTTAGCTTTTGTCTAGGCTGGAGAGAGGAAAAGGAAGTTCCCCCAGAGAATGCATTTGCCAGAGTCAAAACATAAAATCAATCGTATGGTCCTAATTTAATTTTAATTCACATTTTTATACGTGGAATTCGTTAGAAGAGCTGACATTCCACTGTGAAAATCTATAAGGGCTGAATTGTCCTCGCATTAGAAGATTTTTAAAAGAAGTTCTTTGCCACTGAGTTGCAATTTGTTAAAACAAACAATAGCTTAACCACAGTGCATTCGGAAACCGAGATATTACTGGACTCAGCGAAAATCAAGTAATCTTTTTAAGGTTCTTTTCTCTCTTCCAACTGAGCTCCCCGGCAATGTCAGAAAATGACAAATTGCAGGACGAATGTAAGAGCAGTGCCTTCAAAAATACAATAGTTATACAAGCCATCTATTGTTAATGAAGAATATAATGCAATTTGCCTGTCTGTAATACAATTATGCAAATCAAAGGAGGAACTATCCCGAAATCTCTTTACATTCCGATTAAAATGAGATAATTTATCAAACAGAATATTACTGATTATGTTTATGTGTTGCACATTAATCCTGTTACAATAATGTATCCTTCTCCTAATGTAATGGATTTGTGCAATCTAACAGAAAATGACTTTTATAGTATCCACAATTATAAAAATATTCAAGGCATATCCATCCCAGTGCAAATAGCACATGTCTACAACTGTGCAATAAACCTATTAAAGCAAGCAGAGTTTATGAATGTAACCTTCAT
Source organism: Graphiurus murinus (assembly GCA_004027655.1). Taxonomy (NCBI): domain Eukaryota; kingdom Metazoa; phylum Chordata; class Mammalia; order Rodentia; family Gliridae; genus Graphiurus; species Graphiurus murinus. The sequence continues at coordinate 44,152 of PVLC010006581.1, read as the reverse complement.
CCCAATAAAGATGACGGTGCATTCAATTTTATTGTATTCATTATTTGAACAACTCCAGAGATGATAAATACTAGGAGTAAATTAGTTTAACATTCTTTATCTTTTCCTTTCTTTTTAAAGAAAGAGTAGACTTTTAATTAACAGCATTCATGTCCCCTTCTCTATTTGGATCTTTTGGTTGCTCCAATATTGATATAATTTTATATATGAGAGATTTCCAGGAGATCTTTCATAAATGAGGTGCTCTTATTTTTACCTTCACCTTGGTAGGTGTTTGGATTTGGACATTTCCATTGGTCAGGACATTTACAAAATATATCACTTCTGTGTTGTTTGTGTTCAGTATGTTGTGAAATATGTATACTGAGGATAGAAATATTGCTTGTGTTACCTTGGTCTATAGGGGGCATATAAATCTCCATTCTTATATGGACATCACGGCCAAAAACTAATGAGGAGTATTGTCAGGAAAAACAAGAGCCCAAATAATTGGCTAAGGTCTCACTTGTGCTTCTATTGCCAAGGATAATCATTTTTGCTGTTTAAACCAATCTCTTCTACCTTGATGAGAGTCATTAGCATCTGACAGTGAGTGATAATGGGCTTAAATTTCACACCTCTTGGCCTTGTTTGCATTGTCAACATTTTCCCATATGCATTCCTCCACCCTAGGCATGCTGGCTCACTTAAACAAATGTTTATCTTTTGTGGTCAAAGTGTAAACCCCAGTGTAATTGCAAATTTTAAAATTCTTTTTTTTCTTGCCTTTAAATATTTTTGTCAGTTTTGCTTCAGATTATTCTGAAATATTAGCTGTCCCTCAATGCTGGGCATTGGAAAATGGGAAAAGAGTTCTGTTTCATCTTTAATTAGATAGATCTGGCAAGTCAAGAATAGAAAATGAAAAGGTATTTTTTACTTCTAAACAGCTGAGTGCACGTTTATACACTCGCATGCACATGCACAGGAACACACACACACACACACACACACACACACACACACACACACACACACCAATGGACAGATCTATTAGCCTCAACTCAACAAGTCAACAGTAAGGAAATGTATTCATTTTTAAATAAATAATAGTTACAAAGAAACTATAGATGCTCCTCAATATACCATGTTTTTTTTTTTTTCCCTGATAAACCAATTGTAAATACTATTAAGTCAAAAATGCCTTTAGCCAGACATGGTGTCACAAGTCTAATCCCAGCACTTGGAAGACTGAGACAGGAGCATCACAGGTTCGAGGCCAGCCTCAGCAACTTAGTGAGACTCTCAGGAACTTAGTGAGAAGAATAAAATAGGGCTGGGAGTATAGCTCAGAGGTAGAAGAATTCCCTGGGCTCAATCCCTAGTAACACACACACACACACACACACACACACACACCCCTTTCAATATACCTACCCTACCAAACATCATAGCTTAGCAGTATTGTATACTGTAGAGTATTACTAGCTGCTATCACTAGCCTGGGGTAAGATCAAAATTAAAAATTCAAAGTGCAGTTTATACTAAATGCATATTGCTTTTGCAGTATCATAAAGTTGAAAAATCATGAATCAAACCATTGTAAGTCATGGAAAATATTATCACCTATAACATTTCAAGGGCTTTCCATGGTAGTTTTGAAGTGAAACCTTTTTGTTTCTACAGGAGGAGTCCTTAATAATAAAGAAGTTTGGTGAGCTGGAACCTGACTTAGGTGGCTAACAGGTTTTCTCTTTCCATGATTTACCAGTTGGTTTGAAGCACTATTGAATTTTCTTTTCCAGACTGGATTGTCCTGAGTGGACACATTGGATGAAGGAAGCATTTATATTACCCTCGGGCTGTCTGGGAAGATGTTTGCATCTCTGCTCAGGAAGAAGCCAGAGATCATCTTCCATTCAGTAAGATTTTCTAAGACAGGACTAGGTGATCTGGTAGCTTAGACTGATAATTTAAAAAGGGGGGCATTAGAGATGCAGTTTTAACAGTGGGAGCGAGAACTGAGGAGGCAGCACACATGGAAGACATCAAGGTCCCTGCTGCTGTCTGGGAAGGGGACCACGCCTCCCTTTCAGACCCAATGTGACTGAACAGGCACTTCACTTAAAGCTTGAGCTGGGAGGACAATGGCAGCCAGAGAACAAGACTTTGATGGATGGTTTAGGCTCTGCAGAGCTGTGCCACACTGAATTGATAATGTGTTGTGGACTTGGGACTGGGATTTCCAGACCCCTCTACCACAAAGTTGGGAGAGAGAAAATGAGATGAAGGATGTCTTTGAGAGCCAGTGAGATTGGGCTGAGAGCAAACACATGACCAATGAGTGGGTGATGGCACAATGCCATCTGGAGCGAGCATGGACAATTGCAGAGTTTGTTTTCTTATTTCACAAACATCAGCTGAGTGCCAACTGTGTGTCAGGCAATGTCCTGAGCACTTAGTATGTATCAGTGAAAGAACATACATAAATCTTCACCCACATGAACCTTATGATTCTAGAAGAGTAAAACAGGCAATAAGTAAGTAAACAGTACAGCATGTTAGTAGGTAATGAGTGCTTGGGGGGAAAAAAGGGTAGAGCAAAGCCAGGGAGATTGATGTAGGGAGATGAGATTTGCAATTTAAAAAGAATTAGTCTTTTGTTGTCAACAATGTAAAAACAACATTTGCTTAAACATAACATTCTGCTTAGTGAAGGCCTCAATTGTCATGAGAATATGCAAATAAAAGGCATTTCCATAAATAAGTGTGAAGTTTGATATACAGGTTCTTCAGGACTCTGTTCTCAACTGATGACTTCCCAGAATTTCTATCTAAAATCAAGATATAATTTATTATTATTATTATTATTATTTACTAATCATTATTTTTCTAGTTATTCTCTTCTGTTTTGGACAATAATCAATTATTTTACTCTCACTGGATTAAAAGATTCACAATTGTCTTCAGCTGGATTATGTTTGGATGATGCCATTTTGCTAGACTTTAGAGGAAATGATGGTTTAGAGATCTCAAAAAATAGCATTAAAGACTACATTTGAAATGTGTGCATGTATGCCTTTATCAGCTTGTACCTAACAAAGATGTATGATTACAATGCACCAATTAAAAAATTAAAAAAATAAAATAAGAAAAGACTAAATACTCCACAGATAAACAGATGACTCCATTTCTAGAATTTTCCATTTCTGCCAGTAATACCCACTTTTCCCTATGTCCCCAAACTGGAGCAACTAGCTAAAAACTTACGTCTTTGATGGCCAACAGAATCAGAATCAGGGTGTGGCACCAATGCCACACTCCCATTTTGGATGAAGATAATCATTCTCCAAGCTTCTGGAAGAATCACCATCACCCAAAGTCTCAGTCTGCATCCAGCAATGGGCAGTAATGGGGTTAGACAGGCCCAGTCCCTTCTCTCTGAAGGGGCATCCAGGTGTCAGAGGTCTCAGTGGCATAGGCTGAGGCCTCTGTTAGGATTGTACTGAAGTGCAAATCTTCCTTCCTTTCTACCTTGTTTCCCTCCCTCCCACCTCAAATAAATTTCCTGCATGCACATTGTCTTCTCAAAGTCTCTTTCCCAGAGAACTTGATTGAAGGAAACGTTTCAGCTCTATTTGATTGGAGGAAACGTTTCAACTCTATTTGCAGAGATTAACTGCAGAAATCAACACTTCCCTGCAATTTTATGTATGATTACAATGCACCAATTAAAATGCACTCAATGCCATTCTCTTTTTGCTAATATCTGACCCTTTGGCCCTGTCTACTATTTCCAGTTTCACACTCTCCATTCAGACCTCAAAATAGCTTCAGCTTCCTGGGTTTTAACTTTTGTGTCTGCAAATTTTGGCTTTTACAAATAAATAAATAAATAAATAAATAAACAAACCTCATCCATTTGACCTTATTTGCTAGGACCTAATTCTGAAGGCTGATTCTCCTCCTCCTGTCCTGAGCAGCCAAATTCAGGAATGGTCTCCTCTTACAAGTTACACCACATTCACCTTGTCCAGTAAAGCCTTAGCAGAAAAATACGACAAGACTAGGACATGATGGTCGTAGGTCACACATAGCCATGTGGGGCCACTTCCTCTCTCAGGCTGGTGGACTCGATATGCACACAGAGAGCTTCTAAGCACAGTGTCCTTAGCCATGGTATTCAATGATATTTTCATGACTTTGGGTTTGGATTGAACTCCTGGCTTACAGGTCATAATTGACTTAAAAACATACTTTGATTTCTCCTTAAAGAATCCCCCTCTTTGTATAATACCACTACAGGGTTTTGTTGTGCTGTTTATTCCAAATGAAACATCATCCTACTATAAGTGACTTTTGGTGCCCTACAATATCCCAGGAATTTTTTTTTCCCTTTGACTGTCTGTCTAAAATTATCCATGGCTCCTGCACGGGTGGGTAAAGTTAGTGCCTCCAAAGAGTTATAAATCCAGTGTCCCCACAGAATCCATTGTTTTAGATCCAAAACTGTATGAATTGCTGCCCCAAGATATTTCTTTATTCTTTGTTATGAAGTAGGTAACCAGATCTCACTGAATGGAAATCCTCTTTCGAAGACTTTTTGGCATTTGACTCTGCTTTCAACTCCTGCAGACCTTATTTTGGAAAAATGGTCATTTATAATATCAACATTTCTAGATCATGTTTTAAAGACAGTTATAGGCATTTGGAGCAACCACATACCAAAGTTGTCTACTTCTAATCTAACAACCCTCTAGGTTGAAGCCAGAGTGAAACTTAGAGACAGACAGCCCAAAGCCAAAAAACTCTTGGGGGATATTTATAATCCCCAAATTCAACCAAAATTGTTTCCACTCAAAATTAATACTTGGAAACAGATTTTGAAGCCCAAATTTAGACTCTTGAGTTTCTTGGTTCGTGGTGGAGCCAACTGTTTTAAATAGATGCATTTGAAGCTGATTAAACATTGAAATTATTATTTTTTTTACATTGAAAAGAAATAACAAAGAATATTTAGAGGGATGCTTTCTTTATGCCAGTGCTTTTGTAGCCAAGGACCAAGGGTTGGCTGGTGTCCATGGCCAGAAAGAGTAGTTACCAAGTCTTTGGACTGCACCTCTGTTTACATATGTGATTCCTCTGAGGCTTAAGTAAGAGTCTCTGCTTGGTGAATGTAGTTGCAATTCATATTTATGGAGGTAATGTGATAGGGTGGGAGGCATTTGTCCTTGAAGTTAGAAAATCTAGGTTCAAAGTGCTGCTTTATCAGTTCCAAGTTGGGCAATCTTGAAAAAAATCATTTAGTCACTTGGAATTTCAACATGTAAAATAAAGCTAAGCAGCCCTGATCTGCCACCTTTTTAAGATCTAATTAAAAACTCAAGTTAAGTTCATATTATATATATGAGAGAAAAGTGCTTTATCACTATCAAATACGTAGTGTTACTATGTTGCTCTATTTTTTTTTTACTTACTACTTAAATTTCAACAATTTTTGTAATCTCAGATCAGAATATCAGACCTTATTTAATCAGTAATTTTCTGTGAAAATAGAAACATTAATACTAACAAAATAGACTTCCCAAAGATGACTCCCTATACTGGACACTAATTAAGGCATCAGCTTTATTCTGAATGTCTACAGACTTTTTCCCCCTGGGGATTATAAAATGCTTTCCTGGCCACTCATCACAACCAATTTAAATAGTTTGAGCTTTAGATTATTCATTTATTTCTATATTCATGTATTCCACAGAAATGTTTTGAAAATGTGTGATGTTCCAGGTGGTAGTCTATGTTAGGATTGCCAGGTAACATAAATTTTAATTTCAGATAAACAATAAACATTCATACTTTAAATTTAGACTCATATTTAAATTGCCCAAGTATTAACAACCAAGCCATTATTTCATCATTTTTAAATACTGTGTTGGCAAAAAAAATTACATATAATATTATGTATATATCTGTATGTACATATATATATACAGATATATACATATATATGTGGATAGAAAGATAGATATGTAGATAGCATGGGGTATGCTTACACTAAAATGTTATTTGGTGGTCACCCTGGCATCCTGTGTTTACTTGCTAAGTCTGGCAGTCATCTATGTGCTGGGATGTAGCAGTGCTGTCTTCAGCCAGCATTCATCTCCTGAAGTGAGACAGACAGCAGATGTGTGAACAGATAAACAATACAAGTACAGATGCTTCCCCACCTTCAGTGGCATTATCTTCCAATAAATCCATCCTAAGTAAAAATGCATTCAGTGCCCAAAACCTGTCTGTTAAGGTCTGAATATAGAGTGTTCCCTGGAATAGCTCATGTATTGGCAATGCAAAAATGTTTGGAAGTGAAATAATTGAATTATGAGGGTTCTAATCTCGTTAGGAACTAAATCCATTTATGGATTAATAATTTGAATGGATTTATTGGTTGGTAACATAGAGAGATGTGGTATGGCTGGAGGAAGCAGGTCACTGGGGTGTGGTCTTGTGGACTATATATATCCACAGGCCCCCTATGTTTCTCTCTCTCTCATCACACACACACACACACACACACACACACACACACACACACACGAGGAGTAAGATGTTAGGAGACTCTTCAAACAATTCTGGTGAGCGATGATGGTGACTTAGACCTTTCATATAGTGGTGGGGATGGAGAGAATTGAGTAGATTTGAGATGTAATTTGAAGATAGAATTGAAAGGAGAGTTGATGAATTATATGTGAGGGTTGAAGGAGAAGAAATAAGAAGAGATGACTCAAATTTCTGGTTTGGATTCTAGATGGATACTAGTGTAATTTAGAGGTGTAAAGAATCAGAATTGGTACAGGTTCTCTGGAAGGATAGAGAGGAATGAGGGGTTCTGTTTTGGTCATGTTGGGTATGAGACACCTATGATACAGTCAAATAGATGTTTAAAGTAGGTAGTTGCATATATGACTCTGGAGTTTAGAGCACAACTCTAGGCTGGAGTATAAACTTGGGAGTCAGAAGGAGGATATTAAAAGTCATGAGACTAAATATGTTCATCTAGGGAGACAAAGTAGAAAGAGAAAGAAAAAAAAATGGCCCAGGACTGACTGAATACAATGCAGGTGTGTATATCATAGCCAGAAAAAGTAGGGATAAACTATACAGATCAGGGATAGAAATCTTACAAGCCTATCCGTGCCAGGAGATCCAGGTAAGTGGTTAAAGTCAGCAGGCTACAAGGCAATAGGGAATGGTGAAGACTGCATTGAGAACCAAAATAGTGTTTTTTGTTTTTTGTGGTACTGAGGATTGAACCCAGGGGCATGCTACCTCCCAGCTATACCTCCAGGTCTATTTTATTCTTTATTTTGAAAGAGGGTCTCACTAAGTTGTGGAGGGCCTCACTAAGTTGCTGAAGTTGGCCTTGAACCTGCAATCCTCCTGTCTCAGCCTCCCAAGCACTGGGATTACTGACATACACCACCATGGCCAGCTCCAAGCCAGTTTTTTTTTTTTTTTTTTGTGGTACTGGGGATTGAACTCAGTGACATTCTACCTCTGAGCTATACCCCCAGCCCTATTTTTTATTCTTTATTTTGAAACAGGGTCTCACTAAGTTGCGGAATGCCTCCCTAGGTAGCTAGGCTGACCTCGAACCTGTATCCTCCGGTCTCAGCCTCCCAAAAGCTGGGATTACAAGCGTGCACCACCACGCCCGGCTCCAAGCCCGTGTTTTTGAATGCTGTGTTGATCAAGTAAAATCTGTCAGTTGGATGAATGGAGCCCAAAGACTCCTGGTTTGCAGCTTTTGACATAGACCTTCGGAAGGTATCAGGTTTTTCAATTAGTGGGTAAAGAGAGGGCCTGGAAAGTCTATGACATGGGGGGTTTAATAATTGTTCTGAGACAGGGATTTGAATCACAGTCACTGGTTTGCAGAGTTAGTGACTCTAACTCACATAGCAACAGGACTTAGCAGTTCTGTACTCAGGGAAAGAAAAAGCAAACTCAGTTTTTGTGATGAATGGCTGCATATAGTTTAGGGTTTAAGTGGTAAAGTGGTGAATATTTGGTGAGGCCTAAGAATAGGAAATATGTAGCTTTAGTTGGAAATGTGATTCAAGAAAAAGCCAACAACCTAGATAAAATTTCCACAGTCACAAGTTTGGAGGTTTTGTAAGGTCTTTGGATGCTTCCCTGGATAATATTTAGGAAGATTTCTGAATATAAATGGGAGAAAACATGTGGTCTAGCTGAACATCAGGACCAATTAAGGAATCAGGCAAGAATCTCTTTGCTCCTTAATGGTAGTACAGATCTCTTCTGAATGGGATTCTCAGGTGAAAAGAACATTCTAAGAAAAAGAAAATTCAGATTTGGTACTCAGGGGTGTGTTTGCCTATGTTCATTTAGACTTTTTCTACTCTGGTCAGTTATGAATGGAGCCCAAAAGGCTTGGGATGCAGTCAAAGTATGGGTAATAAACCAGGTTATCTTTGATTTATGATTTATCAATATCTTTCCAAGGATCAAAGCCCTTCTTTATTTCTTCCCTCAAGTCTTCCAGGTATGTCACACACCAGTGCACAAACATCTCTTCCAGTTGTAATCTTTCTTTGCCCCTCACTACAGCGGTCTCTACAAAGGCTGGCACCATTGGCAAAAGAGAAGAGACTAAAAATTAGCTTGTCACTGGTGGGAGGAGACCAGTGATAATTGCCACTTTAGCCCCCGTCACTAAAGAGAAGGTCACTCTCTTCCTCTGTGAATAGAAAAGGTAACAAAGATTTCTTAAGGACGAAAGTTTCTAGTGTAGTACCTATAATTCAATAGGTGCTCAATAATCATTTCCCTCCCTTCCACTGTCCCCTCCTTATTTTCAAGGTGTTACCAAATCTCAAAGTCTTGAAGCCCAAATGTAGTATCTCCAAACCCTCCATCATTTCTCCCAGGAGGCCAAGACTGGGCTGGAGGAGGATGAGCCAGAGTCCTGCCCTCAAGTCTCAGGATTCTCTAGGTAGGAATGTACATTGAGTGCTTGTTCCTGGAAACTCTGATTCTTGTTACATTCCATAAATCAGTTAGTAAGCACAGCCCATTTAGTCTAACAACTTTGACTTACTGACCGTATGTTCAGTGTACGACATGGTTCTGGCCCAGGAGAGGCTGGCCATCCACTAGGGAAGATCAGAATTGTAAGTAGAAAATGCCATAAAGCATTACAAATATGCATTGTGTGGCAGATGCTGAAGCCAGCTCACCCTCTCATCTGGAAAAATTATGGATTGTGATATTATTTGAGCAACATCTTCCCCCAAAAGCTCTGCTGAGTATGCAAGGCATGGTGGTGCCCTCAGTCCTGTGGAGGTGTACAGTCTTCTTTATAACCCAGTTAGTCCCTCTGCTTCCATGACAATGAAGCAAATCTCATAGTTAGGCCCAGAGTCTCCAAGTGTCCCACAGCAGTATCAACCTATGTGAATTCAGTTATATCAAGGGATGGAGAAGAGTACACCAGTCAGTCTCAAAAGTCTTGAAGAAGGAACACACCAACCCGAGGCAGGAAGACTCAGCGCTGGGGAATTGGTACTACTTGGTGAAATGAGCATGCAGCTTCTTTCCTGAATGCTCCTGAGGGGAATGCTGCTTTCTGGCCTGACAGGGTTGAAATGAATGGCCTGAGCACTCCTACTTTCACACAGTACATCAGATCTAAGTGAAGTGTTTGTGCTGCTGCCAAGAGCGGAAAATGATGGCTCTGTGTCACTTTTAGAGGACAGGATGCTTTAAAGCAGACCCTGGCTCTGAGAGAGCTTTCGATGAGATGATCCGGGCCTCCCAGAACATCTGGTCTTCAAGGGCCAGCCGAGGCTACCCTTTCTAAGTAACTTTCAAGGCTGGGGATGCATTGTGAGCCTGAGACATCTGGGATGATGTTCGGATCCTTGCTTTCTGCCTCTTAGTGAAGATAAATGTGGTCTATAAATTAAGATTAAATAAAAATAGGAGGTAGTTATTTATCAGAGCCTGCATAGCATGGGCTATTTTTCTAAGGAAATATCCAGGGTCTTGATACAATTGATCATAATCTAGCCTGGTTGCTAGGCAGGTTGCTTTGACTTGAAGCCTGGGCAGCAGCCAGTAAGGACAAATGCTCAGCCTTTTTATAGTCCTCTTCCATGCGTGGCTCCATGGTGTTGGTTTTATACTGTGTCATATTGACTCTATTGGAACATTTCCCCAAATCGATTTTCCTATATGATTTGGACTTAAAACTGATTCAAGAAGAAATTTTTGTCAGAGTTGAGACGTGGTCATGAAACAACAGCCTGATGTCATCATGATTGGACTTGGTGAGTGGCAGGAGATCTCAAAGGTGCCTGCAGATTCTGATTTAATGTCTCTCTCTCTTCCCTGCATCCTCCTCTGTCTCTGTCCAGTTCTTCTCTACTAATGGTCCTGATGCTCAGCAGTGACCCCAGGCCCACCACCAGATGTGTGGCTGCAAACTTCATAGGCCTATCCCAGCTGCTGAGTGAGGCCAGGCATCCAGAGTCCCCCAAATCTCCAACTTGTTCACCAGCCCTGGTTAGGCATGGTCCCTAGCTCCTCCCACAAATGAGTAAAGTTTAAATGTCTTTAAAAATGCTTCTCTTTCCATAATCATATTTTTCTGCTTTCCTGTGTAAACCTAACAGACAATTCTATTAAATTCTTCACTTTGGCTGTTTTAGGTTCAGTTTCCAGGTGTACTTTCCTATTGTGATGGTTCCTTTGCTGTTGTTGCTGCTTCTGTTAACAGTGTCTATACTGAGTTGAATAGTGTCTTCCCCTCCCCCACATTCAAGTCTACCTTGAATACCAAATAGGCAGAGTATGAGCTTATTTGGAAACAGGGTTACATGATTAGTTATCTTGTGGCTGTCCTGGATTAGGGTAGGTGCTAAATACAATGACTGATGTCCTTATGAGAAGGTCATGTGAAGACAGAGAGACACACAGGGAAGAAGAGTATATGATGACATAGGGGATTAGTGATGGGGCCACAGGCCAAGAAATGTCAAGGATTGCCAACAGCCATCAGGAGCTAGAAGACAGGCTTGGGATGGAATCTCCCTCACAACCCTAAGAAGAAACTGCCCCTGCTGAGATGTTGATTTAAGACTTCTGGTCTCCAGATCTGAGAGACAATACATTTCTGTTGTTTTAAGCTACCCAAAATGTGATAATGTTTTGTAGTGGCCCTAAGAAATGAACACTATCATTTTTTTCCTTATATCTTCTCGTATCCCTCCAAGTTATTGATATATCTTTCAAATTTTTCTTTGGATTCTTTTATAAAATTTTCTTTCTTCTACTTTAAAAAAATATCTGACCATTCTAGCCAAACATGGTGGCACATGCTTATAATTCCAGTACTTGGGAGGCTGAGACAGAAAGATGGTAAGTTCAAGGCTAGCCTCAGCAACTTTATGAGACCCTGTTTCAAAATAAAAAAATAAAATAAAATAGAGCTGGAGGTGGAGCTTAAAGGTAGAATATCGTTGGGTTCATTCCCCAGACACCCCCCCCCCCGCAAAAAATCTGATTTTTCTGCTGATGCTTTCCATCAAATTACTTATGATTCTTTGTTGGCTGTGAATATTTAGGAATAGAGTATTTATTAAAAATTGGAAGCTGTATATGTATTGGTGAGACTGGTGAACTAGTGGGCTCCTCAGAAGAGCTATTGGGCAGAAAACCAGCATTTTCACTGATGAAGATAAAGCCAATGTTAATTATTGACATGCTTTTTCCATGGGACCATTCAGTCTTCCAAACTCCTGCCTTGCAATCATAACTTAAATTACTGGACTTTTTGAACACAGCAGGAGAAAGACTTGAGAGTACATTCATTAGTTGTCAGATTCTTGCTTAATTATCTTATATCTCATGTCTCAGTGTCTTCTACACTGGACTGTGATTGTGTCCTCAAGTCTGGAGATTCGCAAATTCAGTTTCCTCAAGCAGAAGGCCACATCTCCTGCAAAGGGCGTGACAGGAAGGGAGGCAAGGCTGGCTGCCTGGCTGCTCAGGGTGTTTGGAGGACAGAGTATCCAACTGCTTCATATGAAACTATCCAACCAATTACCCTGTTTTTAGCCTTATACCTTGTGAATGATTAATTTTGTGTCAACTTAGAAAGTCCAGATAGCTGGTAAAGCATTACTTCTGGGTGTGTTTGTGAGGTTGTCTTCAAAAGAGATTAGGATTTGGATTAGCAAACTGAGCGAAGAAGAGTTCCCTCCCATTGTGGGTGTGTACTATCCAATCTGTTGAGGTACTGAATAAAATTAAAAGGTGGAGGAAGGATATATTTGCACTCAGAGCTGAGACATCCATCTTCTCTTGTCCTTGAACACCATTGCTCTTGGTCTCCATCTTGCAAATAGCATATCTTAGGGCTTCTCAAACTTTATATGTGTGAGTCAGTTTCCAAAGTAATAAATTCCTATCTATTCTCTCTCTCTCTCTCTCTCTCTCTCTCTCTCTCTCTCTCTCTCTCTCTCTCTCTCTCTATCTCTTCTCTCTCTCCTTTCTCATTATCTGTCCAGCCTACTGGTTCTGTTTTTCTGGAGAGCCTTAGTACAAACCTTATATCTTCTTTATGAAATTTCATGTTCAAAAGCTCTGAGCCTCTTCAAAGGTATTCAAGTAAAACTGAATCTACTTTTAATCAGATCTTCCCCTATGGGCTTCTTCCAAACTTTTAGTGATTACTCTTCTATTTTCAAAAATCTGTTGAAATCTTTTATCTCCTATTGTCTCTTCTCCATTTATTTTAATCTTTGTGGCCTGACACCTTTACATATTTTCTCTTGCTGCTATTTTTAGTGGGTGGGAGAGGAACTAGATACATATTGTCAGTCAATCATGGTAAATAAAAACTACCCTTTCATGTAGGAAGAAACTTTTGTGGATGATGAAGAAGTTCATGGCATTAGTACTGATGATGATGTAATGGTTTCACAGGTACATACTTTCCTCTAAACATTTGATAGTGTATATAAAATTGTATACACTAAATACCTATGGATTTTGTATATAAATTATGCTTCAATAAAGTATTTTTTAAAGAATGCCATAAGCACCAAGAAGTAAATAAAAATGAAGGTAAAGGAATCAGTGGACAACAACAACAAGGAAAAAGTCCACATAAATATCCTTCCAATTTTCAAAGGCTAGCTCACAAAACAAAATGCAAGTGAAACAAAGAACAGTCAGAGTCCTATTTGGCCTGTGAGTATTTTGATCTCTGTCCAGGGCTTACTCTGAAGACAAAAACAGAGATAAGATATATGAAGCCACTATAGCAATGAAACGTGAAGTTGTTAATTGAACAAAGAGACAACTGGAAGACAAAGTTACTCTGCAGGAAATGGGACAGTGGGTGCTTCGCTGTTCAGAACCTGATGTTGGCAGACCTGGAACAAACATGCCAGAGGAAGCAAAGAAGCTCCAAGCCCAGGGATACTCAGCTGCATGGTTTATGTATTGATTGTCTATTTCAGGGTTACAAAGTATCCCAAAATTTCTGGGGTTAAAACAGCAAACACTGATTATCTTGGAGTCTAGGTATTGGGCCAGGAATTCAAAAGGAGTTTGGCTGAATGGCTCTGGCCAAGGTCCCTGTTGGCAAGGGGTGCAATCGTTGGAGAATTTCCCATGGTTGATGAACCCACTTCCAAGCTCACTCAATGGCTGTCAGCTGGAGGAATCTGCTCTTCTCTGCTGCTGTTCGGGTGCCTCAGTTTCTCATCCTATAAGCCTGTCATGGCAGCATGGTGGCTTTCCCAGGGCAAGCAAGAGGACAAGCAGGAAGCCTATTACAATCTGGTCTCCAAGGTTGGACACCATCACTTCTGCTTTATTTATTAGAAATAAGTCCCAAAGTTCAGGATGCTCAAGGGAAGGGAACTTGGGTTCCACCTTAAAGGAATAGAATATGAAGGAATTTATGGGCCTTTAAAACTGACTCCTTGGCCTTTTTGGATTCCTCAGCATTTGAACAACATTTTGTTTTATTTTGATGTCTTCCTGTTCTCTTGCTCAGTGTTGCTGTTTGAATATGTCTACATTTCTTATGTTTGGAAACATGGTCTCTAATGCTGCAGGGTTGGGAGATGGAACCTTCAGAGGGTGATTGGTTTGTGAAAGCATTCCCCATGAATAGATTAATCTATTCACAAATTAAATTATTCAAGGATTAATTGATTCATGTGTTATGAAGGGAGTGGCTTTATTATAAAAACAAGCTCTCTCTAGCATGCTTGCTCATTGCTGCCATGTGAAGCTCTCCAATATGTTGTGATGCAGCAAGAAGACCCTCACCAGATGCAGCACCATGCTCTTGGACATCCCAGCCTCCAGAATTGTGAGCCAAATAAACTTCTGTTCTCTATAAATTACCCAGGCTATGATAGTCAGACACAGCAATAGAGAATAGACTAAGACACTCACCTTAACTCTATGGTTTTTGTGCTTTTGCTTAGAAGTCACCATTAATTTTAGGAGATGGAAACAATTTTATATTAAGCAGATTATTTTATTTAATCCTTATAGCTACTCTTTCAAAACTCCCTAAGGTAGATATTCTCCTCAGTTATATTTAATCATTTAATTCAACAAATATTTATCCAGAGCATATGAGATTTCTGGACTAGGTCATAAAAGGCCCTACTGCTCAGTTTGTTCATTCACTCAACTCATACTTATTGAGTGCCTATGATATTTCAGGCCCTGTGCTGAATGCTAGATGCACTGCTGAGCAAGATATCTGACCTTCTTTAACTTTTGTTCATGGTGGGTGTGTTCATGAGGGTTCACTAGAGTAACAGAATTCACAGGACACATATATGGTAAAAGGAGATTTATCAAATCAGCTTACGGTCCAAATCAGTGTAGCCCCACCTTTCTGACTGCACATGGAGAGGAAGGAACTGGCAGCTGGTCAATCGAGTGGTCCAAGAGATGGAGTCTCAGAATTGAAGTGACCACTAGTTCAGTCCCAGTCCAAGATGGAAAGGCTGGGAAACTCTCTGGGGAAACAATGGTGAAGATCCAGTTTGAAGAGCTGAAGGCCGATATCTCAGACTTCCGTCTGAGATGCACTTTCTTCAGGAAGAGCCACACGTATCTTCACGCAGCTTTCCCCTCCTTTTATCCAGGTCTGTGCCTATCAGAGCTGTGTTGCCTACCTTCAGGGCAGGACTTCCCCTTCAATCTGCTATTACATGAGCCAATCATCTCATCAACACCCTCAAAGTCACATCATCCTAAGTGTTTCATGATCCCGTCAAGTTGACAGTCCAGACAAACCATCACAGTGAGCTTCCATTCTTGTGGGGGACTGGAAGGGAAGTCACGATATCTGCCCGAGGTAACACAGAGCTAAGTCACCCTATACACTACCCTCAACAAAGAAGGTGTCACAGGAGCTGGGATGTGAGTGAGCAGGAAGGAAAGCACTTCATCCTGACTGTATGTTTCCTGCCAAGGAGAAGAGGTAGATGTAGGAGTATTTAATCAGGGAAAAGACTGTATATTTATCCAAGAACCCACTGCTCTAAAACTCTGGGAAGCAGAGGGACAACAGCCCCTACTCCATTGCCCTTAAACCAAGGAACCAGTGGTGTGGGTGTCCTGGGCAGGAGCAATAGGCCAGGTGTCTGAGTCAAGGACACTGCTCAGCTTTCTTCACATTGCCTGTACAGACAGCTGTCCCCTCTGCCTCCATAAGACATGGTTTGGCCTCGTACAGAGAGACAAGGTTAGTCCAGATACTGACACACATGGACACTCAGGGAGAAGCCAACTGCAACCTGGGGAACAAAACTTGGATTACGATGGGCCTTTGGGGTAGGGGACTCAAGTAGAAGGGAGCAATTTTGAAATCCAGAGGTGAAAAGGAGGAAGAACACTTGAGTTTCCAGATGGGGTGGGCTGATCCCAGGGCTGCTGCAGCCTGGGTGGCTGCTGGGAGCTTTTCTGCTCTGTTGCGGTTGTAATTACAGCATCTGAAAGCTTGCGTGACATTGTTAATTTTAGAGAAAATGGGACACTGATATCTGTAAGAACACTCAGGCTTAGGCTGCTGATTAACGCTTCCACATATCGCAGGATCAAACTCAGAAATAGTGTAGGCATTAAGAAATATTATTATTAGAAGAATGTTTGTAACGATGGAAATGAAAAATGTAAATGCCAACTCTTTAGAGAGGTTTAAAGAAATTAATTGGAATAATAAAACAACTGGAAGTCAAATTGATTATGGAACTGTGCTTTGAAATGATGAATTCTATTTGAAGTCTGTTTTCTTTTGACCTGTTCTTTTTGGCTAAAATGTAAAAATAAATAACCAAAGTGAGTTTTGCAAATTTACCAAGGACTATACAATATGGGATATGTTGACCGGGTAATTCTCATTTGTTATAGTAAAATAAGTTTAAAAAAGAAAAAGGAAGAGTGAAGACATATGCCTGTATGTATGTTTGTGTGTGTGTGTGTGTGTGTGTGTGTGTGTGTGTGTGTGAACAAACTTGTGGACAGCAAGAGACAGGAATTGCCAAATATCATTAGGGAAAAACATCTACAAGGGAGCTGGAGATAGTTTGCTTGAAAAACGGGAAGAATAGGATGGTTTTAAGACTACACCTAGAAATAGTAGAAACAGGAACAGGAGGGTTATGAGACCAAAAATGAAATGGTAGAGTTAGAGATAAAAAGTGAGCAATGTTTAGGCCGGGAATGAATAATGCAAAGGTTTATTTGTTTGTTTTGACTAAGACAGAGAGTAATTCCCACAAGAAGAGGTGAAATTAATCATTATTCTTAGAAATAATAGCTTGGAAACATTTTGACCACGAATGTGTCATATCAGGTAGATGCAGGCTAACATCTTATCAAGGTCCTTGACATATTGTTAATAGTGTAGTTTTATGGTTCATAAGCATAGCTTCAGAGGGGGCTGGAAGGAATATAAACTTCGAAGCCAAACAGAGCTGGGTTTGACTGGTGTGACTTCGTGCACACTTTATTTTGCTGTGCCCTGGTTCCTCTGTGCAGAGAGAACAACAGTGTTAACCTTTCACGATTGCCATGATTAATGAGGCCATGCATGTACAGAATCTTGGCACATATTATACACTTCCTAGTGCCTTTTCTTTCCCTTTAAGGGGAAAACACTTAAAGAAGGGAACGTATAATGTGATACTTCACTACTGCTCAAGCTGCCCGGCCACAGCCTCAGGCCTGACCTCTAAGATCTGTGCTTTGAGTCTGGCTCTGAACAATCAGAACTTGTTTTACTGGATTGTCCATGGACTCAGGAACCTTTACATGGAAGCCTACAAAGTGTTTCAAATTCTATGTTGAAGATTATAAAAAGGAACTTATTAGGGTAATTTGGCTAAAAGGGATGTACACAGTTAATCCATGTGATTATGAGACAATGCATCAAAACTATCAATCAAGTCATTAGTCCTATTATAAAATATTTGCTAACTTGGGAGAGTCACATAACTTCTCTGACCCTTTGTTTTCTCAGTTCTGAAATGGGAGTAATACCAGTACCCAGGCATGAGGTGGCTGGGAGGATCTGATGAGGGTAGAGCTCCTGGCCAAGTGGGCCCTCAAGCCCAGATCAAAGTTAAACAGTTGAACAAACGAGCAAATACAATCCAACCCCTCTTAAAGTGCTGAAACTCCTAGAGCTTGGTGACTGTTGGCTCTCAGCCCTGGCCGTATAATTAATCACAGTACAGTGAACTCTCGATTATCCGCACTAGTGAAGGGCAGAGGCATGGATAATACAAAACAAGGGGGCAATCTAAAAGTCATTTATATCCTGTGCTTTGGAATAAAGTCAGAGAAATACACACACACACACACACACACACACACACACATACACCTTTCTCATTTTCTGTCCTGGCAAAGGTTTCCCAATTGGGGAAGGCTTCTGTAGGAGGCAGGGGAAGGTAACACTTAGCCTTAACAAAGGAGATAAAAGATATATACAACACTTAAACATTTTAATAGACAATACTGTACACCCAAACAAAATTGTCATTACTGTTATTTATAATAGTTAACTTGGAGAGTTTTTGACAGATGACTGAAGAAGTACACTGAGAGTACAGGGGCCTTCATCCACACCTCTCTCATCCCAAACCTCACATGCATCTGCTGCTCCCCACCCAGCCCGAAGGGACTTAAGATCTGAGTGAAGATAAAATGTGGTTCGCTTTTGTATTGCTGTAAAGTATATAAGTAGCACAGTGCTTGGCACATGGCGGGAGGACATGAAGCGCTGACAGTGTGAATCAGTGTGTTTTTGGGAGATTTCTGTCAGCAGTGAGTGCTGCATTTACACTTGACCAGAATAAGTGCCTGAGGAGCTCCATTTCATCTGAGATGGTTTTCGATTTGACTTTCTTAAGCTCCCTGTTCCTCCCAGTGAGGTTACTTCGGCTTTTTTGTTGAAATACTTGACAACCATGGTGAAGGTTGGAGAGGGCTGGAGTCAAAGAAGGTGCAGTGAAACAAGTGGTAGTGATCTCACAGCTCTAAGTGGAGGGTTTCAGAGTCTCCCAGGCAAAACCCCTACTACTCACTCAAACTTTATTAATTTATCCAACATTTGCTTAGCATGTCTTATTGGTCAAGTATTATGCTAACTACCAGGAAAAGAGATATTCTTGCATTATAGTATAGTTGTTGCAGACCTTTTTCGCCTCCTAGACTCAGCTTCAAGGGCAAGAACTATCTGTTGTTCATCTCTGGGTCCTGAGCACTCAATAGCACTGACCAGCCAACTCAGTACTTGATGGTTGAAGGAATGAACAGAGGAATGGATGGGTGAGGCACAGTCTCATTTTCTCTAGGAGCTCTCGACTTGGTAAGGGAAGCAATATATCAACAAATGCTTGCAGACAACAAATGCCTGCGGTGATGTGTGTGGTCTGGGGAAGAAATGGGTAGGACTGGAGATGTAGCTCAGTTTTAGAGTGCTTGCCTAGCATGCATGAGGTCCTGAACTCAAATCCAAGGAAAGGAGGAAGGCAGGAAGGCAAGAAGGCAGGGGGCCTTGAAGGGCTTGGATTTAACCAGGTGAAGGAAGAATCAGAAGGCATTCAAAATAGAAGCAATAGCCTTGTACAAGTACATGATGTGTTGGTGGAAAGCTGGGCAGGAACTCTGGAGCCTTTTTATGCCTTCATTCTTCTTTTTTTTAAATCGACACATAATAATTATACATAAATGGGGTACAGGGTGGGATTTCAGCACATGTACACAATATATAATGATCAGATCAGGGTATGGGCATAGCTATCACCTCAAACATTTATTATTTCTTTGTGTTGGGGACATTCACAATCCCCTTCACTAGCTTTTTGAAATATACATTAACTGTCATCAGCCATAATTTCATGCTGTGATGGAGAGCACTGGACATTATTTTCCCATCTGGCTTTAAGCCTTCATTCTTATTACACATTGCTGTGGATTCAGTTACTAAAGGCTGATTGTTGAATTTTCTTCTGGGTTGCTCCGAAGTATACTTGGCTAAGCTCTCATCCATGTCTTCTCTTTGCTCCACAGACCTTGAACAGGGAAAGACATGGGATGAGTGCACGACCAAGGTTGTTAGACTGGACTCCCGTCTTCCCAATGGATGGCTCTTCTGTACCTTGGGCTGCCTTTTCCCCCACAGTGGATAGGGTGTTTGAGGTACTAGAGATTGAACTCAGGGCCTTGTGCATACTTTGGTTTTGACGTGCCTTTATTAATTATGCCTATATGATTTTTTTATCTCTTTCTCTCACTCTCCATCCATCCATCCATCCATCCATTCATGATTAAGAGTCACACAAATTGCCTATTTGTTTTTAAATATGCCTATTTATTAATCTGTAGAAAGGAGTTGTGATCTTCTGAAACATGAATCCCCCTGGCTGGTGCCAGCTATGAGGGTTTAATGCTTTTCTTTTCTTCTCATCATCCCCGCCCCCTGCCCCCCTAAACAAAGATATTTAAAGTCTTCTATTAAGATTCTACTGACTGATGCTTCATAGCTGAACTTTCCCTCCAAAGAAGCCATCTTCAGTGGCAACAGCCAGAGGTGGGGGAGAGAGAGGGGGCCGGAAAGAAGTTGGCCCCTTCTGTTTATCCCAGATCTGCTGGAAATCAGATGCATCTCTTGGGGGTCATGAGGCTTCTTTCATTTCCGCCCCCAACGATAAATATTTAGCGCTGGGCAAAAAGAGGCAGGGGAGGGAGGGCGTGGGGGAAGCAGAGGGCTGTGTATTGGGTGTTTGCCTGCCACAATTGGAGGGATGGGAATAGAAAAGACCCAGGCACGACATAAATATTTCCTATTATGGAGAAACTAAAGTCACAATGGAATCTGTCATGCTTGTGATATGAGAGATGGACAATATTTCGGGGCCGCTGCCATGCTGGCACCTGAATGGAGTTTATATTTTGTTTATGGAGCCGAATCCGAAGCCTTTTATTTTTTTGGCCCAGCCTGTGTAATTCTTCTTCATGGGAGCTCGAAATGGCTGCGGAGCAGCTCAATATTCCATTTATTTTATTTATAAAAGAAATTCAAAGGCTGAAAAGATGAAGTAATTGACTTACTGGGATGACAGTTAAACCCACTAAATTTAATCTTATCCTCTCAAGTACAACATATCGCGCTTACAAATTATCGCCAGGCACCAGGCAGCCCCGCGCTGCTCACCTAATGCAAACGGGATGGAGCCCTCTGTTATTGCATTATCTGACTTTACTATCAGCATTAATCCGGCTTAGCTCACTTAATGATGCCACTTGTGGCACTCTGAAGGCAGCGGAGAAGTCTATAAACTACTTCCATTAAAATGCAAATCGGGCCCAGCGAGAAAATAAGTGACACAAAAAGTGGGCGACTCGGGCCCTGCGCGCCGCGCCGCCCGCCGTCCGGGTTGATGACTGATCCAGCGATTATCGGCCGCGCGCGCGGAGAGGGAGCCGGCCCCGCGCGCCGCGCCACAAAAGTGCTGCGACAAGCCGGGCCGTTTAATTTCTGGAGAGATTTATATTTTTTTGTTGTCAGGAAATGAACAAATACGTATCAATGTAAAAACTGCTATCTACCATCTCCCTGCCAGGTTTTTTATACTGATATCATTTGCACCCCGTAACACAGGAAATGAAAATCGTCCTCGCCTTGCGCGCGTCGCCGCTGTATCTTCAAATCCTCCGCGGATAAACCTGCCTCCGCCTCCCCTCGCCCCTCCCTGGTAAACAGAGAAGAAAACTTTGGCGGGATCAGGATGGAGAAGTGCAGAGGCGCGGAACGTTCCAAGAGGTCTGGGGTTTGGGGCAACTTGTGGGCTCCCTCCTTTCTGGTGGAAGGAGACAGGATGGATGGGGGAATGGAGAGGGAGGGGCCGGGAATCTGGCTCTCCACGGTAACATCTGTTTTACTTAAACAGCTTGACTCCGTTTTAGGATGAAAAAGTATTCCCTTTCCGCGCGAAGCATCATGGGCCCTGGGGCTTGTATTGATTCAGAACAAGGCCTCATAAAACACGAGCAGGTGATTTAGTTTCATATTTTGATTCCTTTGTTTAAACAGTTTCTCTCAGGTTCTCCTGTGCCCCACTGGAGAGCAGAGTGTCTCCCCTTTGATGCAGGAGGACCGGAGGCCTGCCCCAGTGGGTTACTGTGGACGGGGGCAAAGCATTTCTCGGGTCCCCAGCAGGCCTCCAGCTGGCCCTCTGCGGTCATAAATCCTACAAGAATTTATGGTGCTCATGGAAGGATCAATACCACTTTTTAAATATTACAGTATCGTTTATCGAGACAATATTGCAACAAAAACATTTTATCTTGTCAGGAGACCCTGTTAAATTGATCTGGGCCCTCTTATCAGTGGGTTTCCCGGGTCCTCAGTGTTTACATGGCTGAGGACCAGCCGGGTGCACTCCTAGGAGGGGGAGGGGGTGGTCCACCCAGGCCTGGGCACTAAAGAGTCGGATGTGCAGCCAGAGAGCTGGGGGACCCCGGAAGGGTTAGGGAAACCAGGCCTTGATCAGGTGACTTTATTTGGGAGACTCATCTTCTTTCTTGGCTCAGAGGAAAGGGAACTAAATTGGGAAGCCAACAGAACCCCTTGTGGGAGAAACCAGGATTTAAGCCGAGATTTATTGTGGATCCGCACACAGGGCCACAGGCCTGCCTGCCAGTTCTTGGCACCTGTCTGGGGTGCATTGCTACATCACCTGGCATCCCCTGCTGGTGTGTCCGCTCTCCTCCTCACTGGACTAGAAGGAGCTGGATTCTGCTTATTTTCCTCCAGATAGTGCCCACCTAGTCCCTGGCCTTACAGTGTGGAGACATAGTATGTGCTCAATAATGTGTGTTGAATGATGGGAAAAGTGAAGGCTGCACTGCAGTCTGAATGTCTCTGTCCTCCCTACAATCCATGTGTTGAAACTTAATCTCCTATGCAATGATATGTGAAGGCAGGACCTTTGGGAAATGATTCCATAAAGAGGATGGAGTCCTCATGAATAAGTTAGTTAGGGCCCTTCTATAAGAGCGGTCTCAGAGTGCTCCTTGGTCCCTTTGGCTATGTGAAGACACAGCAAGAAGAACTAGAAAGCTGACCTTTCCTAGACATCAAATTTGCCAGCACTTTGACATTGATTAGACTTCCCAGGCTCCAGAATTGTGAGAAACAAAACAATTCTGCTCTTTGTTTTGTTTCTCAAAACTGCCATCCCATCTAGAGTGTCATTATAGCAGCTTGAATGGACTAAAGCAGAAGGAAAAGTATCTTATTCTTGCTCCCTGGTCCCTGCAGAAGATCAAGAGTCACTGTCATGGATGGAATGGATTGCCCCACACAGAGAGAAAGACACCCCTCCGTCAGGTTTTCTTCGTTCACTTGAACTTGACCAGCTGTGCCTTGTGCAAGTGAGTCATGCCTGAGCTTGTAGCTTGTCTTTTTCACTTCAGAGCTGTGCTTCCTGAAAGAGATACAGAATTATTCTAAGCCTGGGTCTTCACCTCCTAATTGGGAATGGGAATATGTGCCAGGTGGAGCTATTGAGGATTTGATGAGGTGGCGTATGTTACAGATTCTTTTGCTATGAGCCCATCTAGGGGCGAGGGGTGTATTAACAATGGGCCATGAAGTGCTTGCAACCAATTCATGAGAGATAAAAGATGCAAATCATTTCTTCCATTTAAAAATCTTAAGTGACGTACATGTTTTTTGTTTCCTTAAAACTTAAAACCACATCTTCCCAAAGTGGTTCCTGTGTAATGGAATTGAACATATCCAAGTTTCGTGGTGTTTATCTGCTTGCTCATCAGTCCATGAGCATTTACAATGTGCTCACTACATGCCAGGCCCTAGGGTAGGTAACAGGATATAGCAATGAGCAAATGAGCAAGATCAGGGTACAGATGGAGCTTCTATTCTAGGAGAGGGCAAAACAAAACAATGGCAACAACAAAGAAGCCATGAAGGCTATCATTGTAAACCATGACAAACGCTATGGAAGAAATGGGGAGGGTGATCTGATAGGGAATATTCCACAAAAATTGTTTTGATTTCTGGGTCCTTGACCTTCTGAACAAATGTGGGGACAACTGATGTGTAAGTGACACCCAGAAAACATTCAGAACAGCTGGTTCCAGTTAACCATCGCTGGGTAACAAAACACCTCAAATGTAGTGACTTAAAGTATCAACAACATTTATTTTGCTCACAAATCAGCAGTTTGGACAGAGCTCAGAAAGGACAGTGCATCTGCTCCACTTGGCACCAGCGGGGGATCAGAGGCTGGTGTGGGGTCATGTGCAGGCGCTCTCATTTGCCTGTTTGGGGGGTGATGCTGGCTGAGCTGGGTCCGTTGCTGGGGCTGGGGTCAAAACACATGACCTCTCCCGGGGGCTGGGTTCTGAGGAAGCAGCCTAAGAAAGAAAGGACCAGGTGGAAATTGTATTGCTTATTATGACCCAGCCTGGAAGTCACTTTTGTTTTGTTTTCTTCTAGTTATTACGGGCTAGTCACAGAGCTAGACCCATGTTCAGTGGGAGGGAAATAGCCTCTATTTTTCCATAGGAGCAATGGTGGAGGATTTGCAGATGTTATTTCAAATCACTCAGTCTTGGATGGAGAGATGAGAAGAACTGGTTCGGGAGGCATGCTCAAACACACTTTGCCTTCTTGCACCATCTCACTTCCAGACTGGTTCTCTGCCCTCTCGTTCTTTTCCAGTCTATTCACCATGCCATGGCCCCTTCACTGGTCTTTCTGATAGTGCCCCAATTGCTTTTCACTCTCTCTTTCTGTGGTCCTCAATTGTCTGTTAGAAAAAGCCCAAATTCCTTATCAAGACATTCAGAATCCTTGCATACTGACTTGACCTTCTCTCCCTGCTTCATTTCCAATGCAGTGGAAATAGGCTGAGTATAAAGAGAAGACCACTTTGTCCACATTGGTCTAGTTATTTTCACCTAAATGACACACAGCATGTTTGTGTTTCTTTGGTACCTTCTCTATCAGATTGCTCCCAACATCCAAATTCTATTCCTCCTTCAAATCTTAGCTCAAGATTGTCTCTTATATAAAGTCCTTTTTGACTATACCCCATTAGCAATAACAGTAGTAGCCAGTATTTATTGAGCACTAACTGTATGTCAGCGATTTCTCAAGAGGCTTTGCTATTTGCATTAATTTTTAGAATAATCTTGCAAGTTACTATTTGCACATTGAAAGTATGAGGAAACTAAAACAAAGAGATTTTCTCTAGGTTACTGAGCTAGTATGAAGTATACTTGAGATGCACATCTATCTGTCCTGAGTCCAAGCTTTTCCTACTATGATGTCTAAAAAAATCTCTACAATGTGAAAAGGGAAAGGTAGTTAAGTCATGAAAGGAAAGTACTACAGGGTCTCACTCCTTAGAGGTTGAACTAATCAGAAAATGTAATATCAGTAATTTGGTGTCACCAGAGCAATATATAGACTTGTTTCAAATTGCAAATTTTTATCTGTTAGTTGCATCAAGCTCAGAGCAAGTCACCTCCAGAGGAATTTTCATGAATTCTGTAGGCCTCCCCAATTGCCAATGGACAAGTCATGAATGAAGGCCTGGGAATGTTGAAGGCAGAGAGGAGAAAGGGCTGTTGGTTAGGAAGCCTGTCTGTTTGCTCTATCTCAGCAACTTGGAAAAACAATACTTGGTGGCTCATGCCTGTAATCTCAGTACTTGGGAGCCCGAGACTGGAGAATCTCAGGTTTGAGGCTAGCCTCAGCAACTTAGCAGGGCCTTCAGCGATGTAGTGAAACCCCGTTTTTTTTGGGGGGGGGGGGTTCTTGGGTTTTTTTAATGGCTGGTGGTATAGCTCAGAGATAGTAACATGTGCTTGCACACACACACACACACACACACACACACACACACAAAAGAGAAAAAGGAAAAAATACTAATTGGGCTAGGTTAAAAAAAAAGTGGCCACAGAGTCCTCCCTTTCCTGTGTTGTGTCCCTTACAATGTGTCTTTGCTGCCCCTTTGCTATAGTTTGGATCTGAGGTGTCCCCAAAGACTTAGCTATTAAAGACCTGGTGGTAAGAGGCGAGGCCTTCAGGTAATGGAGGGCATGGTCATGATCCCAGTTCTTTCTCTCTCCCTCTCTTTTGTTTCCTGTCGATGAGATGAATGCGTGTGCTGAGAACCCTACCATGACATACACTGCCTCTTCATAGGCCTAAAAGCAGTCATGTCCACACAATCGTGGACTGGAGCCTCCCACACTATAAGCCCAAATACAAGTTGATTTATCTCAGGTATTTGTTATGAGATGGAAAGCTGACTTAGAATGTTCACTCAGGAAATAACAGGGGCTTCAGTGTGGACTGGCCTTGTAACTTGCTTTGACCAATCAATGGGAAGGAATGATATGATGGGAGTTCTGAAACTAGGCCTTAAAGCTTCTTCCTCACCTTCCTATGATTCTACCGTGAGACTGCCATGCTGGGAAGAAACTGGGATAAAGAGCCACATAAAGAGAGAGACTTGGCCACTCTGCTCTCCTAACCACCTCTGAGGAGCCCAGCACCACTCATGCTGCTGTGTTAGTGAGGACTGGCCAGCCAACCACACGAATTTGGGAGCAAGTAGATTGTTGTGGTTTTTTTAAGCCTCTAGATTTTGATATGATTTGTTATGCAGTAATAGATAACTGATACAATTGGAAGAGATTCCACTGGGGAAAGGGAGTTTGAAGATCCTTTGGAATGTAGGTTTGTAAAGGGGCTTTACCTGAGGAATCGAATGGAATGGTATGAAAGAGAAGGCACATTATCTTCAGGAAGTCAGTAAAGCTGGAAGAAAACATGAATGCAAACGATGTTCTGGCCAATGGTTAGCATTCAAACACTGAGTAAAATAAGAATAATAGAGTCAGGAATTCCAGGCCTGGAAGGCTTTCTGGAGCTAGGTGGTCCAGAGATAGCCCATAGATTTCATTATTTTGTCATATTCAATTGATTGGTAGTAGCTGCCTGGAGGGCTGTGTTGAGAATTCTTAGATTTTGTCTATTTTCAGCAGAAAAGAGTGGTGGGATAGATTAGTAATGTCTGCCATGGAGGTCTTATTTCAATTACTTGGATGCACAAAGCTCTTTCTAGTCTCAGCATCTTTACTCACTCAGCACCCTAAGTGGAATGCTCCCCTCATGCCACCACTGTTTTTCTACCTGACTCATTTTTCTTTTTCTTTTTTTAAACAGTACTGGGGATTGAACTCAGAGGCATTCTACCTCCAAGCTATACTCCCAGTCCTATTTTTTTATTCTTTATATTGAAACAGGGTCTCACTAAGTTGCGGAGTGCCTCACTAGGTAGCTGAGGCTGTCCAGGAACCCCCCTTCTCTGGTCTCAGCCTCCCAAATGCTGGGATTACAAGCGTGTGCCACCATGCCCAGCTTACCTGGCTCATTTTTCAATGGGCAATTTCAATATCAATTTTTTGAGAGGCCTTCCCAGCCTAAGGTGTAACTACTCCTACTGATGTATCTCAATAGCATGTGTATAGTTCTTCCCTTTCTCTGAAGGCAAAACCATGCCTTTTTTCCCAGCTGTTTATCCAGTACCTCCAACAGGACTGGGGCATGATAGGTGTTCAGTACTGTTTTTACATGGATAAATGACATAGATACCAAATTTGACCACCCAGAATTAATCAAATTTCTCCTCCACTAGGTCAGAGTCCTAGGACATAGGCCTGTCAAGCTACAAACTCCTAAACCAATACTCTTTCTAAAACATCCAGTCTACACTGCATAACAGTTATATTTTAGATACTAGAAGGTGCAGGAGACAGTCTGAGGTAGTGCTAGAAAGGCCAGCCAGTTAAGACATATTATCAACACACTACAGGGGAAAATAATGATGTTCAGACAAGTTAACTGACAAACTCTGTCCCTGGAAGCTGCTGTTTGGCCACACGATGGTAGATGCTATTGGGTGTGGACATATACGGCTGTTCTACCTTTAATTGTGTCTCTGTCACCATTTTCACAAATGGAAGATTCAGAAGTTGAATGGTTGTGGCATCCTATATTCTGGGGGGGGCGGTATTAAATATGATAGGACAGTTTCATGGCCTCAAGTATCTTTTGGACATTAACATTTTAAAAGGAAGATAATTGAAGATGAAAAACAAAAATAAAGATATTTTGCCTTACTGTAAAAGTTAGATATGGTAAAAATTAATTAATTGATGTGTCTAAAGCAATCATCCCACTTGACAAGGGAAACCTGTATTCCTCAGAACTTCCATGGATGGAAGACACACCAGGCACACTTTTCTCTGGGTAAAGCCTCTTATTACCAGGGTGGCTAGTGTTGCCTTGAGGTGAATTGCCTACTTACTGTGCTACAGACCTGAAGCAGGGGCAGGATGGCACTTTCCCCTACCTATGCATTGAGCAAAGAAGAACACGGCAAATTTCTGTGAAAGCTGGACTGGTGTTGACCACTTGTGGACTTTACTGGAAGTGTCACTGATGACCATTTGTGGACTTTACTGGAAGTGTCACTGATGACCATTTGTGGACTTTACTGTAAGTGTCACTATTTGTGGACTTTACTGGGAGTGTCACTGGATGATGTCCAAGGAAGTCCACGAGAAGGGGATCTCAAATCAGGATGACAGGATCCTTGATGTACTTGACAGAAAAGAAGATCAGCAAGTATCAGCTGTTAAGGCACAGAGATTTATTTAGGAAAGCAAAGAGCACACATTCAAGTGAGAATGTCAACTCTTTCAAGAGTGAGAAGTGTCTTAGGTACTTGGGAGCTCTTTAAAGGAAAGCCGGTGAGGGGTGGGCCTGGAAAGGTATATAGGGATGACATCAGTATGGTGATTGCAAGATAGTTTATGATGTTGTGGTAATTCTCAGGACTCTTAGGCTGACATCTTATCCACTATTTGATCAATTGATGACATAAGGAAAGTACCCTGTATTATAGGTTTTGCATCTTCCTGTGTTCAATCTATTCTAAAAATACATGTATTAATGGGCTAGTTTACAGTGCATGGGGCAATTTTCATAAGAGAGTAAGTTTTCGATAATTTTAAGATGGTGAGCAAAGATTTGTAGATTTCCCAGAAGTTTGGTAGTGACAGGCTTGGGAGAGAAAACTGCTTGGAAAGTCAAAGTCTGAGGAACTTTAGCACCAGGCTTTTAGATTAAAGTTGTAGTTTTCTTCCTTTGGTCTCCTCTATACCTATCTTTTATTTTCTCTTCTATCCTACCTCAATAGGGCATTAAACTAATTTTAATATTTTCCCTATTAAAACATCTTATTTTTCTCTTTAGGAGATGTGATCTTTCCCCAACTTCACTCTGTAGGAGAGAGGTTAGCAAACTTTTGCAATAAAAGGACAGATTATAAGTATTTTCGGCTCTCTAGGTCAGGAAATCTCCATATATATAGTAGTTGATAAACAACCCTAGATGGTATGTAGATGAATGTGTGGCTATGTTCCAATAAAACTTTATTAACAAACAGAGTGGACTGTATTTGGACTGTAGGCTGTAGTTTTCCAATGCTTCCTTTATGAGATTGGAGACAGTGCTCCTAGGAGAGTTGAAAACTTCAGTCACTGATTTCCAAACATTACTTCTTGCCTCCAAATATGTAATTCATATAAGATGCAAAGTATAGGTGAATTTCAATGACTTTCAAACTATTAAAACAGAAAAAGACTAAGTTCATTGTGCCTCTAAAATGAAGTGTCTAATCTAAGAAACTTAAAAATTAAAACGATGTATAATTTCCAAATTCTGTTTCTATGCAGCAGCTCTCTTGCATGTGAAATTTTCAAGTAGAATAGCTATTATTTCCCACTGATGAGCCACAAATGGGCTGGAGATATTTGCATACCTTTTTACACACAATATACACCAGTACTCTAACCTCTGATTCTTCTTACCAAACTCCATTTAATTTGTCATTAATTAGTAAATTGTTATGTGAAATACTGCAAAGCATCTTGGATGAGCAGGCCAGTGGTGATGATTATTCTTTTGGAAACTATCTGAAATTGTTACTACTGAGAAATTTCCATGAAAATAGAAGGGTCTTTGGAGCTGTTCTTTTAAAATAATAAAAATGAACCCAATGGGGAGAACAAATAAAGGCAATAATAAATCAAAGACAAAGGCAGGAAGCTAGTCCTCAAAATGTATCTAAGAAGTAAGCATATTGGCTTCTTGTTGCGAATATAGGTGCTTCTTCAACTTTTCTTTGAAGATGCAATAAAAAAAAATGTTAAAGCAAATTCAAAAGTAAACTTTCAGAAGGCCAGTATCTTTGGATCTCTAAGAAACAAACACACACACACACACTCAAAAAATCCCCCACCTTTACCTTTAAAGGGACAGAGGACAGAGTTTTGGCCAGTTCCTTCTTTCTGTTACACTGGACATATACATTTGCATTTAATTTGTCAATTTCTGAATCACTGCTCTGAGTGATAATCATTGTGTAACTCTCTCTCTTCCTCCTTGTTTTCTCAGTTTGCTTTTGCTCTCCTCTCCTCTTCTATTACTTAAAGCCAAGCCAAATGACCTTCCTGATTTTGCCTTCAGTTTTTTCCAGGGTTTAGTTCCTCCTTACTGCTATGTCCCGAACCAAGTCCAAATGAAAGGCGAGCCTGTCTGACCCTCTGCCCTCCTTTTCCTGCAGGCTCTTCTTCTGAGTTTCAATGGTTGATTGAATGGTGTGTTAGGTTCACTGAACTTGGTCTTGGCTTCGGTTGCAAGCTGAGACAAAGTCTGTTTCCAGACCAATTTCCATATGAAAGCAGCTGAGATCTCTTTCCCCATTTTGGAATTCCAAGCAGCATGCAAGGCCCTGACTTGTTAGACTCAAAATTTTACCCAACTTTCCTCCACCCCCATCTCCCAATCCACCACTAATCTCTGCCCATTCCCGTTTCTCCAGCACAGGCATCCGCTACCAAGACAAGAAGAACAGGGCTGTGAACTGAACTCAAGAGCAACTGGCTTCATGTTTTTCTGAGGCCCTTGGTGTGAGAGGGATTTGGTTATTCGCATTTGAGATGGGCGGGGGAGGTGGGAGGTCCCATGCAGTATTGTTGAGAAAGTGGAAGTCAATGTTGAGAAGTGGAAGTTGAATTTAAGAAAATTCTAATTCCCATCACCAACTATTTAGGAACAAAGATGGCTCCATTAAAGAATTTATCCAGCTGTGCTTGGGGTCTTAGGTAAACTGCATTCAATGTTTGTCTTCCTTCTTTCCAAGACAGGATATTGCTGAACTGGAAAAGGAAAACAAGAGACCTTGCACCTTTCTGTTGCATTTTTGGGTAAACAAATGACCTGTCTGGACCCTTAAAAAAAAAACAAAACAGTATGAAAAACAATATCCTGAGCCGGGCGTGGTGGCACACGCTTGTAATCCCAGCATTCAGGAGGCTGAGACCGGAGGATCCGGGTTCGCGGCCAGCCTCAGCTACCTAGTGAGGCACTCCGCAACTTAGTGAGACTCGGTTTCAAAATAAAGAATAAACAATAGGGCTGGGGGTGTAGCTCGGAGGTAGAATGCCCCTGAGTTCAATCCCCAGTACCGCAAAAAAAAAAAAAAAAAACAATATCCTCAAGCTGGAAGGAACTCAGGAAGCCTGTCTATTCAAAAGCGACAGAGATATGTGTGGGTTGACAAACAGGATCATCACCCTCAGGTCTTCATCCCCATCCACTTGGAGCAGCTTCGGAAGGTGCTAGTGGCCTGCCTTGTGTTAATATTGCTGCCATGATGTTTCTGCTTGGAGGTCTTTCCTTGGGTGTGAATACCTAGTCACATTTTGGTTAGTCTCTGAACAATGTTTTGCTTCTTCCTTTTGCTGGGGAGCAAGGCACAATGATTTATGGAGGTCTTCTGATGGGACAAATGCTGTGATTGTTTTCATTATGTCTCCTGAAGAATGTCACTTCTCTAGTGGGTTGCAATTGTCTAGAAGGCTATAAAAATACGGCTATAATTTGGACATTGCAAAGTTGTCACAGAATCCCTGCCATGGGTATGAGGACTGTCATATGCCCATATGCATAAAAGGTGTATGTGTATTGTGTGTGTGTGCACATGCATGTGTATGTCTATGTGTTTTATGCTTTTTACTATATGTATGAGCAGTGCATGTGGTATATTTTTAACTGTATGCACAAAGGTACTTGTGTATGGATGGGCAAACATGTGAATGTGTGAGATTTACATGGGTTTGCATGGGAGCATATTTAAATCTGCATTTTGTGTGTGTGTGTGTGTGTGTGTGTGTGTGTGTGTGTGTTTGTAAGCGGGTATGTGTGTGTGTCAGTGAGTGGAGTAGGTGAATGTGCAGATCAGTAAGTGGAACCCTGCCAGGAGGAGACCTAGCATCCTCCTAGCAGCCAAAGGCTTTCAATACTCTTTGTTATGGTTGCATTCCCAGTGGGCTCCAAACCTCAGTCTCTGCCTGGGGGTACGGTATACTCTCCTGAAAGGAGAAATTATTGAAATGCAGAATGTCTGCTGTTGCAAGCCCAAAACTCTTCTCAGTTGTGCTGGCCAGATCCCTGAGAAACAGCCTGGACATCGCTGCAGACACAGGCCCTAAGCAAAAACATATGTGTGCGCCTCTACTTTGGAATCCAGTGGCCTTTAAGGAAGGGCATCTCTGTTGAAGAAAGGAAGAAAACTTAATGGGGCCCTATGTTTGCAGGGAAGGTGCATAGCATCATTTATTATGCTGACTAGGTACCTTCTGTATGGATTCTAATAAAATGATCTCTCCTTGTTCTATCAGCAGACACTTGATTGTCCTGCATCTGGCCTTTGCAGTGAAGTCATACAGAGTAGGGTAACAACAAGAAAGAAGAGTTTAAGTATTTCAACAGTGTTAATATCGATCAGAGAATAGATTAAGAGATAGCTAGGAGGAATTTCTTCGTGGGATCAAATTCTCCCTCTTTCCCCAACCCCCTGGGATGGCCAGCAGCACTAGACACCAACATTTATCAATGCAGCAATTTCAACTCTTGAGCAAACAGCCTCCCATCCTAGAAATTTTTACATCTAACAAATCACTGCATCTTTGTCCTTAAATTTATCCTGTGGCAACGTTTTGGCAGGATTGTTGGGCTGTGGGATAAGGAGTGGAAGGATTTTGAAGAAAGGATTTCCCACCCCCGATGGCTGTGCACTGAAGTGCATTGTCCAGGGAGAGGTGGTGATGATTAATCACGTCCAGTTCCTCAAGACCCACTGTGCTCTTCCCCCTCTCCCTTTCCACCCCTCCCCCTTTCACAGGCATCTATGACAGGGAGAATGATTTACTGACTAGTTGAGGATAACAGATATCAGGTCTTAGGTGCAATTGAGTTTCGTGTCTTTTAAATCAGCAGGCCTGGTCTGGCCTTGGTCCCCAACGCCATTACATTGCTCATGCCCTTTATTCCGAGCAGCTTGCCTCTGCTCCAGGTCTTGTTTGCTTTGCTTGGTCCCTGACTCCTGGACCATACTCCACAGCATCACTGCTGAGACATAATTTCTGAACCCATACCCCTTGCTCCAAACCCTGGCTTCCCTCCTCAACTTCAGTTCTTGCTGCTCTTCTCATTATTCTGCTTTGGGGTTCTCTAGGGGAGTACCCCTGCTGGGTTCTCATTAGATCCAGGGATGGAACCCCAACTCCTGGCCAGTTCTAGCTGTGTTCTGAGAATTACTGCAGGAATGAAATTTAGTGAGAAAAGAAGAGAAAGAGGCTTCTGGCTTATTGAGCATTTACACCCAGCCAAGCACTATGCAAAGGAGCTTTATGGATGTTACCTAACACAACCAGATGTGTTTGCTCCCAGTTAACCTTTGTAGATGCAGAATCCAAGTTCAAATAATTTGCCCAAGGTCATTCAGCACAGCTAGCAAGTGGAAGAGTCAGGTTGAAGCCCACATTGAACTGTTTTCTGTTATCTTGTTATCTTGTATCCAATAATCCTAATCCTGATCTCAATAGTATTTTCTGGGCATTTGTGTCGGTCAGGCCAATTGTATGTGCCAAGCCAAATTATTTGTATTATTTCCTTATACTTAAAAAATTGTGATTAACTTATATATTATAAAACCCACCCCTTAGTGTACAATTCGATATTTTTTCCAGAACATTTTCATAGGCACCTCCCCCAGACTGCCCATATGTTTTAGTTAGCTTTCTTGTCATGGTGACCAATATACCTGGTTAGAAGAGGAAAGATTTTTTTTTTTATCACAGTTTTAGAGGTTCAGGAGGAGGAGGAGGACGAGGACGAGGACAAGGAGAATGAAGAAGATGAAAAGGAGGGGAGAGGAGAGGAGAGGAGAAACAGCCAGGGACAGATACAGTCCCCAAGGCCATGTCCTCAGTAATCCACCTCCTCCAGCCATGCCTCACATCCAAACCTAGCTGTACTGCCTAACACATGAGGTTTGGGGAGACATTTTAAATCCAAACCATAACACATTACCAACCACCCTCCATTTCCTGACCCCTGCTTTCTGCCTCTTTGGAATCATACAATATATGTTCTTTTGTGTCTGGCTTCTTTCACTTAGCATAATGTTTTCAAAGCTCATTCATGAGCCTGGTAGCACATCACTATTCCTTTTCATGAATAAATAATATTCTACTTTATGGACATAGCCCATTTTGTTTATTTTAGGTAAAATTCACCACTACTCTATGAAGTAGGCAAAATTATCATCTCCACAAACAATAATAAGATAAACTGAGTTATGTAGAGGTTCTATAAACATATAGGTCATATTATAGGAATGAGTCCCAAATTTGACTGTATTTTGCACTTATTTTTCAATTTAAGCTGCTTATCATCTATCCTGAGCAGACAATGGGCCAGGTTTGGAATCATGATATGCTTTCCCCAGGCTGTGACCACCCAGGAGTCCTCCATGTCTCCACTTCATGACTCTGTCCTACAGTCTCCCTCTCTTCCTCTCTCTGTCATAGAAGGCTCTGGAAAAGGGAAGGAAGGGGAAGGGCAAGCCCTCAGCTTACCAGTGGCCCCCCCCCTTGACCTTGGCAGTTTTGGAGCATGACCTGAGACCAGGATCTGGCAGAGGAAGTAAATGGGGAGACACATAATTTCCTTGTGGGACACTTGATTATGTTTCTTAGTGGGCATGGTGTGCCCATCTAGTCAGTCAGACATGGGGGAAGTATGGTGTTTCCATCCCCAATGGGGATTCCAAGAACCAAGTTGTCTATGGAGAAACAAAGCTAAGAACTAAAGAACAGATTATATATTATGGCAGTAAATAAATGTTTTTTTTTTAAATCAATAGAATTATATCACATGTCAGCATCCTACTGCTTCAGTCTCTCTTTATGATGATGCAATATTGACTGATTGCTCACTGTGGCGTGTGTAGAATGAGCCAGATCACACACAGGGAAGGTCGGTGGCCACAGAGGGCTCTGCATACTCTGCCACATGCTGGCACAAGCAGTAGATATGCTGGAGGAGTCAGGAGGTAGAGAACCACTGTGGGTTATGGCACACCAAATGGGAATCCTCCCTGTATTACAGGGGGCTAACTGGGGCTGGGAGGGATGGAGGCCTTGAAGAAAGGCTGGATTTTAGGAAGGCATGAAGAGAGGAGAGAGGTGAAGATGGGTGTGGTGGCACATGCTTATAATCCCAGTACTTGAGAGGCTGAGATAGAGGGTCACAGGTTCGAGGACAGCCTCAGCAAGTAGTGAGACTCTCATCAACCTAGTGAGACCCTGTTTCCAACTAAGAAACAAAATTGGGCTGGGGGGTTATCTCGAAGGTAGAATGCCCCTGGGTTCAATCCCCAGTACCACCTGCTCCCCCTCACGCATGCGCGTTCGTACACACACACACACACACACACACACACACACACACACACAAGAGAGGTGAAGAAAATAACTAGGGAAGGGCATGAAACTGGTTCTGAACTGGGTGTGGATGGAGAAAGCTGAGTAACCATGTCTGGCTGGAGTGGAAAGAATCTCCTTGGGAGGGGATTGGTGTGGGAAGTGAGGATGGGAACATGGCAGAACAAAGAATTTCAATTTAATTTGGTAAGCAAGCCAAATTCAGATCAGGGGAATTCGGTAGGGTGGACTTGAGTCTGCATGCAAGATGTAAAGTGCCAAGTAACTGTGGCACAGTCTTTCACCTTGCTGCTCCTTGAGAAATAATGGCAGAGGTGAGGCTGGGGCCTGCTCGGGGTGGCCCATTCCCAGGCAGCTGGAGGCTAAGAGTGAAATGCAGAGGTAACCAGCAAGGCACCCAGGAGTTGTCCTAATATCTGCAGGTACAAGGAGGAAACCAGGGAAGAATTCTAAAATTCAAAAAGTGTCTGTCATGGTTTGGATCTTAAACGTCCTCCACAAGCCCTTGTGCTAAAGGCTTGGTTGCTAGCCTGTGGTGCCATTGGGAGGTGGAGGAACCTGAGGCGGCGGGGCTGATGGAGAAGTCAGGGCACTGGGGTGTGCCCTTGAAGGGGGTATGGAGACCCCAGCCTCTTCCTCCCTCTTTTGCTTTCTGGCTGCCACAGGTGAGCAGTTTCCTCTGCTGCATCCTCCCCACTCTGTGTACCCACCACAGGCCCAAGGTAACAGGGCCAAGCAACTATGGGCTGAAGCCTACGAAACTATGCACCCAAGTAAACCTTTCCCAAATAGCTGGTGATCCCAGTGTGTGAGCCACTTTTTGTCACTGTGATAAATATCTGAGAGAAACAACACAGAGTGGGAAAGGCAGAAATAACATGGTGGAAGGGCATGCCAGAGAAAGCTACCCAACTCACAGTGGCTGGGAATCAAAGGTGGGGAGGGGCTAGGGACAAGAAATACTCTTCTAGGACCTGCCTCCTCCCACCTGCTCCACTACCTACAGTTTATACCACCTCCCAGTTGACCATTCAGCGATCAGTTGATTAACCCACTAAGGAGGTCCGAGTCCTAAACATTCAATCACTTCCCCCAAAACCCCACCTCTGGGCATTCCTGTACTGGGGACCTAGCCTGCAACACATGTGTCTTTGGGGGACATTTCAGATCCAAACCATAACACTTGGGTATTTGCTGCAATGATGGACAGCTGACTAACATGGTGGCCACGTCTGGAATGTGGGTTCAGGGCCAGGGAATGAAACAGTCAGCTGGCTCTGGGGTGGACCACATTCACATCTCAACTCAAGAAATAGGTCAGTAATTCAGGTCAAAATCTGGGTGATTTAGAGGGGTCTGGTCTTAAACTGTAAATGAGCTAGTGTCATTCTGACCATAACTGTCACTCACTGGACTCTACTGTGCAAGGACATCATGTACATCAGCTTGAATGTTCACAATTTTGTGTGCATGGAAACTGCCCAGAGAGGTTGAATGACTTGCCCAATGTCAAGCAGCCTTCACATAGCAAGACAAGGGCTCAGTCCTGCTGAAGGTGGCAATAAGCCTACATTCCTCAGCTCACTCATGTGGTATCTGTGCTACTTTTTGAGTATCAAGAGGCATCTGTGCATATTTGCATCCCAATCATCCTGACTTTTTACTTCTTAACCTGTATAAGAGGAGTACAACACAGTCCTGGCTACGTTTCTTGCTCTGGCCTACAATGTCGGTGCTGAACACAAGTTCAGAAGGAAGCATTTGGGAGATTGGCACCTCTTCTCAGAGTTTCAAATAGAAGTCCAATCAATTCTCTTCATTTATGTCCATGAATTTGATACTACACCCATGTGGCAAAGTTTCAGCAATTGTCAGACTATCTAGTGCTAATGTTCTTCTTGATATTTATGAAGTTAATCTCCTTATATAAAATTTCATCACTTAGGCAAAAATCCACATTGCTGTTTTATAGCTTTTTGTGCACCTTGTCCTCTTAGTTTACAGTATTTGTTGGGGAAATAAAAAACGTGTATATTTGTGTCTGTGTGTGTGTGTGTGTGTGTGCACACACGTGCACGTGCCGCATGCACACTAGCATGCACACCCAGCTTTTGTTACTAGAAGATACTGAGTGTGATTAGTGAGTGGGAGGTGATCTGGCACAGGAAAGCCTCTTGCCTGTCTGGTGAAGTTTGTGGAGTGGAGGCCACGCTGCTGGACTGGGGTGGGAGGGTGGGGGAGGTCTGTCAGCCTCCCTTTCCACCAGGGATTCTGGCACCAACACATACATTCCAAGTATCCTCTCCGAGGGCACTGCTTGGGGTATGTGGCTGCTCACATCAGGC
This sequence comes from Graphiurus murinus, assembly GCA_004027655.1. Lineage (NCBI taxonomy): Eukaryota > Metazoa > Chordata > Mammalia > Rodentia > Gliridae > Graphiurus > Graphiurus murinus. Next base: position 6,302 of record PVLC010006581.1, on the reverse strand, counting down.
CAGGAAATTTCATCCATATGTTTCTGATTCATTTACACTCATAAAAATGTGATTTTTAAGAGTTACGTGACATGCAGTAAGCTGTCTAGGCCGTCTCTCCTCCTCTGCGTCTCTCCTTCTAAAAGTGGATAGATCCCTTTTTCCAAGAGAAAATGGATTCAGACTGCAGGCTTCTCCCTGCCGGAGGCAGAGAAGGCAGTAAGGTGCACACCAGAGGTCCTCGGCCAGTGCGAGGCGACTCCCAGCCATACACCGTCAGGCTGAAATGGTGCCTGGGATCTGGCATCCGCCCTTCCTCAAGGAGCACTGGTTCAATAACCCAATGATGACGATGGCTTGTTTCTTTGCTATTTTTATTTTCTCTATTTCTCATCCTTTCCTTAGGAGCATTGATTCCCTTGCTTCGCTTATTGTTCTCAATGCTTGGCAGCCACCATTGTGTCTTTGTTGAGACAATGCATTTGCTCCATTTATTTTTTGTTTTTATTAACTGAGATACTGCAAATTGTCTCAAGCCCTTATTGTTTTTTTAGACCTAATCCATTTAGATGGGGCTCAGGAGCGAGTGTCTTGGCCTCTAAAGAGTTTACCTAAGTCTGTCATCACACTACCCCTGCCTATTATTCTTGTCTTTTGTGGTTTTTTTTTTGTTTTTTTTTCTGGCCAGTCCTGTGTGGTTTTTCTCTACTGCTTCTGGAGATGGCAGGTGATGGGAAATCTCTGAGTGATGCTGCCTATCCTGGGAGATATGGAAGCCCAGGGACCATAACCAGTACTGGCCTACCACTTCCTCCTTGCATGACCTTAGGCCCCAGTTTCCTCCTCTGTATTATACAGTGAAGATTATAAAACCCATCTTAGAGAGTCACTCTAAGAATCTAAGAAGACTGTGTCATACTTGTCCCTGAGTCCACATGGCACAGCACAGTGCCTGGCATAGAGGAGGGGACCTTTCATGTTGGTTATAGTCAAGGTGCTTTAGCCAAGGCCACTGAACAGACGTGTGGATAAGCAACTCGGGCATATTACTCCTCACAGCAGAGACCACACTTACCCTGCGGACCCACGGGAGTCTCAGTAAGGTGCTCAAAAGAGCCTCTTCTGGACTATGTACTTTAGTTAAGTGACACACTAAGTAAGGGAGGTTTGACACTGTTGGAAAGGCAGGCTGATGCTATGATTTGGTATCTGATTGAAGTCAGAGAAGAATAAAACTGGGATCAGTCAGGAGGTAGCAGTCATTCATTTTGGCATGGAGACGGAAGTGTTTGGCTTTGTGCAGGTACCTAGATCTTGTCCCTGCCTGTTCTTAGACATCACTATGATTTCGGTGGAACTTTTTCTGGGGGTGGTGTTCCGTGAATGCATCTACCCTGCAAGGCTTTTAGCTCAGTCCCACTTCAAGACTCTATTTCAGTTACCCCAAACAACCAGTACCTGGTTGTGCCTTGAACTTCGTTCATTATATTCTTTCTTTGTTTTTCTCCCATCTCCTTTCAGAATGACCCTTTACTTCTGACATGAGATACTGCTTTTCATTTCACAAGGAAAGGAGAGAAGCCAGTGGGCAGGATGTTGCTGTCCTCCTGCTCTTCCACTGCACGGATGTCCACACTCACCTTTCTTTCTCTTCTGGAATGAAAATGCAAGAGGTGTCCCTCTTCCTGCTGAAGGCTGTCTCCTGAGGTACCACTTATCATTTTGTTTCCCCAAATTATCAACTTGTTTTAACACTATTACATTTATCCAGTCTTTCCTTGTTTCTTTGTGTGTGTGTTGGGCGGGGGTGGGGGGATACTGGGGATTGAACTGACAGCCATTCCACCTCCAAGCTATACTCCCAGCCCTTTTTTGTTTTGAAACAGGATCTCCCTAAGTTGCTGAGGGTCTTGCTAACTTTCTGAGGCTGGCCTGGAACCTGTGATTCTCCTATCTCATCTTCCCAAGTACTGGGATTATAGGTATGCGTCACCATGCCTGGCTTTCCTGCTTATTTAAAATATCAACTTTATTATCTTCTAAATTTCATATATTCATAGATTCTAGACTCTTTCTTTTTTATGCATCCATTTGTCTGTTCTTGTGCCAATGTCATAGAGCTTTATGTCATATTTCTATACTTAATAGAAGTTGTTAGGCATTTTGTTTATTTATTTATTGGTAGTGGAGATTGACTCCAGAGGCATTCTACCTTCAAGATACACCCCACCCCTTTATTTTGAAACAGAGTTTTGCTAAGTTGTTGAGGCTGGTCTGGAATCTGTGATTTTCCTATCTGAACCTCCCAAGTACTGGGATTACAGGTGTGCGCCACTACCCATGGCTGTTTACTTTGGTTTTCTTATTGGATGTGATTTCCATGAAGTGAGAACTTGGGCATTTTGGGTTGTCACTGGGTCCCTGGCACATGATGGATGTTCAGTAGCTTTTTGTTCCCTATGTGAATTTCTTGCCTTTAACCTCTCCTTCTAAATTAGTTTCTTCCTATCAACATCTTTAAAAACTCATTTGAAAAAATGAAACAACTTTTCTTGTACTGCATAGTCCCTCTTGCTACATCCCTATCTTTTCTTGTTTCTTCACAGTTGTGTTTTTTTCAAAATGCCTTCTATGCTGTGTATCCACATCCCATTTTCTTATTTCCTGACACTTGACTTCCACCTCTGTCACTCCCTGGAAATTCTCTTGCCATGAGGACCTCTGCTTCTAGAACATTCTGGTGTCCACAAATCTCCGTCTAAGCAAAGTATCTCTCCTGAGCTCCTGACCCCTGTACCCAACTTCTGGCAAACAATTTCCCTGCTTCCTCAAATGATGCACAGTAAACTTCCTCTGTGTTTCTTTCCTCAGAAAAATGCCATCATTACACTCCCAGATGTTTAGATAACAGATCCAAGACCTCCAAACAGCTCCCCCTTCCTCCGTTTCTAATGCCAACCTGCAGCTAGTCTCTAAGCTTTTCCTAAACACATCTTTAGTTTGTTCTCTTTTGTTAGTTAGTCGCCATCACTCTTCACCTGCATTTCCACAGCAGACTACAAACAAACTCTTCTTCCTCCCTCTGTGTTTCCTCCCTGAGACCCACGGTCCAGTCCACAGCTGAAGTGAGTGTTTGAAAGGAAACTGCAGTCCTACTTCCACTCAAATTCTCCACTGGTCTTGACTATGAAGTGAAGCTCAAACTCTGCTTTTTGTTTTTGTTTTTAAGGTGCTGGGAATCTAAACCACGGTCTTGCACGTGCTAGGCAAGTGCTTTACCACTGAGCTACCCCACACAGCCTGAAGCTCAAAGTCTTAACTACTCGTTTTTGTTTGTTTGTTTGTTTTTGAGTGGGGAGATATCAGAGATTGAATCCAGGGGCATTCTACCTCTGAGCTGCTTCCTCAGCCCTTTTTATTTTTTATTTGAAAACAAGATCTCGCTAAATTGCTGAGGGTCTCACTAAACTGCTGAGGTCAGTGATCTATTCTTTAATATATGAATATGCACATGCCATTCTGAGACTTAGTTTCTTCATCTATAAAGTTGGGTTTATAATGTTTGCCCTTCCTGTTTTGTGACAAGAATGATATGTCACCAGATATATCAAATATAAAGTTCTTTGTGATAATCTACCAGGAAGCTCTTATCTGTTTACTGGATGAACAGGTTGCTCCTGTCACTGCACCCCCAAGCAGGTCCAGGTAGGGAAGGAGGTAAAGCAGCTGGGAGATGGTTTCCAGCCCTGAGAGGCTGAAGGATGCAGCTTCACAATCTGGGACCAGTATGTTTAGTGCTGACTCTCCTTCTCCTCAAGTGTCTTTATTGTATCCATCCATAAATCCAGCTGTGGGGGAACCACTTCAAATAAGCTCTTCTCAGCATATATCACCACCCCCTGAGGAGGGTATGTTCTGTGAAGTGAAGGAAATAAATATAGATTTTTCTAGAAGGGATGAGAAAGGAAAGACTTTCACTTTTATTCAATTATCACTTCAGCAGTTGTTTAAATGACTTGGGAAATTCCCTTCACATCTCTGGATGGAGTCTCCATGTCAAATCCCCCTCCTATCTGGCTGACAGAGACTGGATTTTAGTGCCAGCAGTATTTGATGTTGAAATGCAGAGGGAAGTGACACAGGGATCTCTTACTCCATGTTAATCTCTTCATTATTGCTGACACAGATATAACATGGTCACAGATTTATAGAGGATAATGGTGATATTCCAAAGCATTGGGTTGATCTGGGGCGACTCCAGTCTAAACTTTTAATATTAAACAGAGACTCTGAACTTGAAGGTAAATGAGCTCGAACACAGCCTCACGCAATAGACATCTCAAAGGCATCATCCTCTCAATAGGGAGTGAGAAATGAACCTTTTGCTACCAGATATGATTGACATCTTTTTGAGTCCATTTGCGGCTGCAAAAATCCCAGTGTCATAGCAGAGAACATGAAGAATTTTTTTCAACAGCTGTGATGGATACTTCAAGGCATGAAGTTGTGGAAGCCGAAAGTCAATTGTTTCCAAAAAATGCAGAGCAAAATGAAATAATTTTGCACCTTGCTGTTAGTCAAGATGTTTCCTTCCAAGGCGCTTCTTTTTCACGCAGTGGTTATCTAAATGATATATATTTTTCCAAGAGCCACAGGTGGTAGGTGTTTGTTCCAAGCATTTCTCTGTAAATGTTTCCAGCAGGCCCCTATGGAGCTAAAGAAGCAGGGAAAAAAATCACTGTAGTTGCTCAGCTTTTCAGTTTCAGACCAGTCTAGTGTTCTAGAACTAACTTATCTTTCCTCTATTTTCTTGGGAGAGGTCTCCCGTTTTCTTTTATGTGGAATTTACATCTGGACTTGCCCTTTCTCTAATATCCATAAGGATTAGGGATTCAAATTTAATTTTCTACTAGTCTTTAACATGATACTTGCTTTCTTGAGTTGATGTTGCAAAACCAGTCTTCCTGACCATAGTTCGGTGAAACACAGCACCTTCTATCCACTCTAGGGGCATTTCTCAGGTGGGTCTAGAGCTTCCCCTGGGCCCTGCATATCCTGCTTGAGGAATCAGAAGACAGGCATGAGGTTAGATGATGAGGCCCATTATACAGATGGGAATCTGGGGCTCAGAAAAGTCTTGTGAGTGGGCCAGGGTCATGTACGTCCATGACAGAACCAAGACAAAAACCTGTTCATCCTAACTCCCTGAGTTAACATTCTTACTCATAGGAGACCAATAAAAAGGATTGTGGAATGGCAATATTTTCTTGAATGTTTTATAACCAAAGTGTTTCAGAATGCATTATGAAGAATTCATGCAGGTGGTAGTAGTTCCCTATAACTTTGGCTAGAAAAAGAATCTCTTCCATTAAAAGTGTTTCGTGAAAATTTCTTCTGACGTTAATGTGGGTAAAATGTTAAGACTTGGCAGGAAAATTTATTGCCATAATTTAAAACAAAGAAAGAAGAAGAGGAAAAAGAAAAAGTCCAATAGTTGCAAAAATATCTCAGAATATCTCAGTATCTCGATATGTAATAATATATATTGAAAAACCATGAGCTCTCCAGCAGATTTAGAATAGATACATTTTTCACCTAAGTTTACAAGAAAAAAAAGATCGTTCTAGTTATTAAATCAGTATTTCCTAGGATGCTGGCAAATCTGGTTTGTCTTTCACTGAAGATAATGGATTCAAATTAGGAAATCAAAAGAAAAATTGACAAATTTTATAACGCCAAACTGGTGAATCCAAGCTATGAAAACACTTTATTCTACTGATTACCTTATTACACTGGTCACCAGAGGCATGTTGTCAATAAAATTTAAGGAGGAAAAGAAGTGAATACATTCAGGTTCAAAGGAGTGAAAGCAGAAAGAATAAAGACTGAGAAGAGAGGAGAAAAGACATTGTCACTAGTCAGACAGCTGCACCAAGATTGCTGTAATGATTACTGTATATCAAGCTCTTCTTACTAGGGCCAAGTGATTTTTAACATTATTTTTAATTTTTCACATTAATTCTGCACTATTGCTATTATTGTTCTTATATTGCAGGTGAGGAGAGAGAGCTAGAGTGATTTGCTTATGTTTAAGAACTTGTGTTGGGAGCCGGGCTTGGTGGCACACGCTTGTAATCCCAGCATTCGGGAGGCTGAGACCAGAGGATCCGGGTTCGCGGCCAGCCTCAGCTACCTAGTGAGGCACTCCGCAACTTAGTGAGACTCGGTTTCAAAATAAAGAATAAAAAATAGGGCTGGGGGTATAGCTCAGAGGTAGAATGCCCCTGAGTTCAATCCCCAGTACCACAAAAAAAAAAAAAAAA
>PVLC010006580.1:15739-68616 GCA_004027655.1 Graphiurus murinus | reverse complement strand
CGGTACTGGGGATTGAACTCAGGGGCATTCTACCTCCGAGCTATACCCCCAGCCCTATTTTTTATTCTTTATTTTGAAACCGGGTCTTACTAAGTTGCGGAGTGCCTCACTAAGTAGCTGAGGCTGGTCACGAACCCGGATCCTCTGGTCTCAGCCTCCCGAATGCTGGGATTACAAGCGTGCACCACCATGCCCGGCTCTGGATTTTAATTATTGAATGAACAAAAATCAGGCCTTCCCCTGGTACAAGAAAAAAAATGGCACCAGGGAATGATCTCAAGGGCACACAGCAGGAGCTGTGGTCCACCCTTGACAGACTAGAAGGAAAGAGAATACCTCTGTGATTCTGTTGGGGGCTTTTCATTTACCTGAAAGCATCATGAATGTCATCACCCCTGGCTTTTGTCCTCCTGGGGCACCACCCCCTCCTCCAAATCAAGGCCTGAAGGAGCAGCTGCCTGGCTCTGCCTCCTCATTTGCATAGCATCCTCAGAAAACCAGATTGGTGAAAACTCATCAAGAATACTGCCTTTCAAGGCGGGCGTGGTGGCGCACGCCTCTAATCTCAGTACCTGGGAGGCTTAGAAAGGAGGATCATAGGTTTGTGGCCATCCTCAGCTACTTTGTGAGGCCCTCTGCAACTTAGTGAGACCCTGTTTCAAAATAAAGAATAAAAAATAGGGCCGGGATTATAGCCCAAAGGTAGAATGCCCCTGAGTTCAATCTCCAGTACCGGAAAAAAAATTTTATTTAAATAAATAAAATAAAAGGCCCGTCAACAGCCGGTTAGCTCAGTTGGTTAGAACGTGGTGCTAATAAAAGGCCCCTGGGTTCAATCTCTAGTAAAAGAAAAAAAAGATAATATACTGCCTTTTATTTATTTATTTTTTTTTATTTTTTTTTTTTTTTTTTTTTGCGGTACTGGGGATTGAACTCAGGGGCATTCTACCTCCGAGCTACACCCCCAGTCCTATTTTTTTATTCTTTATTTTGAAACCGAGTCTCACTAAGTTCCGGAGTGCCTCACTAGGTAGCTGAGGCTGACCGCGAACCCGGATCCTCTGGTCTCAGCCTCCCGAATGCTGGGATTACAAGCGTGCGCCACCACGCCCGGCTATATACTGCCTTTTAAATGAATATCTGAATATCTGTATGTTTATAGGGAAGTTACTAATGTAGTATAATGACATGATGAGGATGAGGAAGAGATTTTTTTTTTTAACTCAGGGGCATTCTACCTCCAAGCTACATCCTCAGCCCTATTTTTTTATTCTTTATTTTGAAACAGGGTCTCACTAAGTTGCGGACGGCCTCACTAGGTAGCTGAGGCTGACCGTGAACCCGGATTCTCCCGTCTCAGCCTCTCAAATGCTGGATTATTTTTTTTTTTAATGCTGGGATTACGAGCCACAACGCCCAGCTGAGGAAGAGATTTTATACTTTCTGAAAACAAAACCTAAAATTAATGATTTGCAGTATGGCAAACAGTATTGTTCCAGTAGTTAGGGAAACTTTCCCCAAAGCACTCTGGAGTGGCATTTCATTCATCTATTCACATAATCACTATTTCTTGAATGTTCAACTGTGTATAAAGTATTGATTAAGCCTTCGAGGAAGTTAGTGGCAATTTCTAATTAATTTATTTATTCATTTGGTACTGAAGATTGAACCCAGGGACATTCTACCTCCAAGCTATACCCCCAGCCCTATTTTACTTTTTATTTTGAAACAAGGTCTCACTAAATTCCTGAGGCTGACCTAGAACCTGTGATCCTCCTGTCTCAGCCTCCCAGGTACTGGGATTACAGATGTGTGGCACCATGCCTGCCTTTGTTTTGTTTTGTTTTGTTGGGTTTTGTTTTTGTTTTTTTCTGCAGTACCGGGGATTGAACTCAGGGGCATTCTACCTCTGAGCTACACCCCCAGCCCTATTTTTTAGTCTTTGTTTTGAAACAGGGTCTCACTATGTTGCGGAATGCCTCATTAGGTAGCTGAGGCTGGCAGTGAACCTGGATCCTCTGGTCTCAGCCTCCCGAATGCTGGGATTACAAGTGTGCGCCACCACGCCCAGCTTGTTTTTTGTTTGTGGTACTGGGGATTGAACCCAGGGGAGTTCTACCTCTGAGCTATACTCCAAGCCCTTTTTATTTTTCATTTTGAAACAGGGTCTTCGTAGATTGCTAGGAGGCTCACTATGTGGTTGAGGCTGGTCTCAAACCTGAGATCCTCCTGTCTCAGCCTCCCGAGTACTGGGATTACAGGTGTGTGTCACCACGCCCAGCTTTTTTTGTTTTGTTTTTTTAAGCTTGTTTTGTTGGTGGTGGTTGTTTGTTTGTTTGGGTTCCTTTTTTGGTCTTTTTGTCTTTTCTTTTTTGATACTGGGGATCAAACCAAGGGCATTGCACATACAAGGCAAGCGCCTTACCACTGAGCTATATCCCAGCCCAGATATTTGGAAATGATTGATACAGAGATTGATTTTCCTATTCACACACATTTGAATAAAATGAAACATAAGCAGTCATAAGAATTGTAAGATTGAGGATGCTGTGGGCATTCAAAGGGAGTAAGAACTTCAGAAAAAAAAGACCTAATTGGGGAGGTAACATTGGACCTGGGTTCAAATGGGTACCAAATTACGATATCATTACAAAGTATGTGAGTGTGTATGTGTGTTTATAAAATCTGGATTGAGTGTGAGTAAACATAAATTGTAGGGAAGGATGTTCTACATAGAGGGTTCAGTAAGATCAAAGTCAGGAGGGGCTGGGCCATGTACAAAGGATAGCAGTGGTTTTCTTTGGCTGAACTGTAAAGAGCCTGAGAGGGCGAAGTTGCAAAGATTGGAAAGTGGGTGGGAACCACGTCATGGAGGAGCTGGAATTCTAAGCTATGAAAATTTGTACCATATTCTGTAAGCATGAGGGGAGCCAGCGAAGGTTTTAGAGTGAGGGAATAATGAGATCAGACCTTCTTTGGGGAAGATTAACACTCAAAAAATATGGCAGCAGCTGCTGCATGAGATAATGCAGGTGAAGCGGCTGGCAGGGGACCTGATGCACAGTAGCTCAGGAAGTCATGGAGGCAGGTGGGTTATAGTGGTTTTGAGCATGCGCTCTGAGGCCAGACTGCAGTTCTGACACTTAATAGTCGTGTGATGCCGTACGCATCCCTTAACCTTTTGGTGCTGCAACTCCCCCATCTGCAAAATGAGATGCATGCTAATACCTATCTTATAAATGTTACAAGGCTTAAATGGACTAATACATATAAAGCACACAGAACAGTGTTCTGCTTTGAATAATGTGCTCAATAAATGTGAGCTACTGTTATTATCATTTCCATGTGTGGAGGAAACCTAGCCCTTGAAGAATGGCTATGATGTAGACATGTAGAAAAGTGGCATTAGGGCACAAGGAAGTGCGTGGCAAAGCGCCAACTTGTGAGAAAATGCAAGGTGACTGAGGTGAGCCATGGAGAGTTCAGTTTGCCTCTAGAATAATATGGGTTAAGGGGTTATTGGAAAATAAGATTAAAAAGGTAGGCCAGAGTCAGGTCACAAAGGACTTTGGATCATAGCCGAAGAATTTCAAGTGTTATCTAAAGACAATGGAGGGACATTGAAGGATTTTTAGTAAGGAAGTGACTTGGTCAAAACTATCCCTCAGGAAAATTAAGCTACTGGTAGTGTGTGTGATGGATTAGAGAGGGAAGAGACTTGAGGCTGGGAGGCTAATTATTATTATTAATTAGGAAGCCACTGGTATAATCCACAAAGAAAGTCCTAAGGGCTAGACTCCAGTACTGCAGTGGGAGTGGGGAGGAGGGGATGGGAAGGAGAGAGGTGGAAGACTAGTAATTAAGCTGGGTGTGGTGGCACATTCCTATTATCTCAATATGAGGAAGGCTGAGACTGGAGGATCACAAGTTCAAGGCCAGCCTCAGCAACTTAGGGAGCCTCTCAGCAACCTAGTGAGACTATTTCAAAACAAACAAAAAGAAAGGGTTAGAAGTATAGCTTGGAGGTAGAAGAATGCCCCTGGGTTCAATCCCAGTAACACACACACACATACACACACACACACACACACACACACACACACACTGGCAATTGAAGAGGACTGAGAAAAGGTTTTGAACATGCATGGCTCAAAGAATGGATATCATAATGGAGCTGTAAGTCACAGCCGAATTCTCTGTACAAACTGATGGACTGATCCTAAAGTTTATATGGAAATTTGACCCAGAATAGCCAAAACAGTCTTAAAAAGAAAGGACAAAGTTGAAAAACTCACACTTGCTAAGTTCAAAACTTACTACAAAGCAACAGTAATCAAGATGGTGTGGTGCTGGCATAACGACAGACATAGAGATCAATGGAGCAGAATTCAGCAACCAAAAATAAATCCTCACACCTAGAGTCAACTGGCTTTTTTGTGTGGTACTGGGAATTGAACCCAGAGGCATTCTACCTTCAAGCTACACCCCAAGCCTGATTTTTTTTTTTTTTTTTTTTGCGGTACTAAAAATGAAACCCGGGGGCATTCTACCTCCAAGCTACAGCCCCAGTACTATTTTTTATTCTTTATTTTGAAACTGGGTCTCACTAAGTTGCAGAGACCCTCACTAAGCAGCTGAGGCTGGCCGCAAACCCAGATCCTCCAGTCTCAATCTCCCAAATGCTGGGATTACAAGCAGCGTGCGCCACCACGCCCGGCTCCCAAGCCTGATTTTATTTCTTATTTGGAAACAGGGTCTGTCTAGGTCGATGAGAGTCTCACTACTTACTGAGGCTGTCCTCAAACCTGCAATCCTCCTGTCTCAGCCTCCCGAGTACTGGGATTACAAGTGTACGCCACCACATCCAGCTTATTTTTAATTTTGAAACTGGGTTTCAAGCCGAGCATGGTGGCACATGCTTGTAATCCCAGTACTTGGGAGGCTGAGACAGGAAGATTGCCAATTTGCAGCCAGCTTCAGCTACTTAGTGAGGCCCTCTGCAACTGAGACACTGTTTCAAAATAAAGAATAAAAAAATGGGGCTTGGGATGGCGTCTAGCTCTGAGTTAGAATGCCCCTAGGTTCAATCCCCACTTCCACAAAAAAAAGAAAAAAAAAGCTGGGCGTGGTGGCACACTCTTGTAATCCCAGTACTTAGGAGACTGAGACAGGAGGATCACCAGTTCGCAGCCAGCCTCAGCTACTTAGTGAGATCCTGTCTCAAAAATAAAGAATAAAAGTAGGGCTGGGGGTGTATCCCGGAAGTAGAATGCCCCCCTGGGTTCCATTCCCAGTACCCCCCAAAAATAAAAATATAAATATAAAATAGTGCTGGGATGTAGCTCAGAGGTAAAACACCCTTGGGTTCAACCCTCAGTACCAGATACACACAAAAAAGAACTCTTATAACTCAATATGTAAAAGAGAGCTGGATATAATGGCACACACCTGTCATCCCAGTACTTGGGAGGGCGAGATAGGAGGATCCCAAGTTCAAGGCCAGCCTCAACAATTTAGTGAGATCCTCAGCAACTTAGTGAGACTCTGTTTAAAAAGCAGTGGGAGCTGGGCGTGGTGGCGCACGCTTGTAATCCCAGCATTCAGGAGGCTGAGACCAGAGGATCCAGGTTCGCGGCCAGCCTCAGCTACCTAGTGAGACACTCCACAACTTAGTGAGACTCGGTTTCAAAATAAAGAATAAAAAATAGGACTGGGGGTGTAGCTCGGAGGTAGAATGCCCCTGAGTTCAATCCCCAGTACCGCAAAAAATAAAAATAAAAATAAAAAAATAGAAAGCAGTGGGAAGCCTGGCGTGGTGGCGCACGCTTGTAATCCCAGCATTTGGGAGGCTGAGACCGGAGGATCCAGCTACCTAGTGAGGCACTCCGCAACTTAGTGAGACCGTGTTTCAAAATAAACAATAAAAAATAGGGCTGGGGGTATAGCTCGGAGGTAGAATGCCCCTGAGTTCAATCCCCAATACCGCAAAAAAAAAAAAAAGCAGTGGGAGAAGCCAGGCATGGTGGCGCATGCTTGTAATCCCAGCATTTGGGAGGCTGAGACTGGAGGATCCTGGTTTGTGCCAGCCTTAGCTGCTTAGTGAGGGCCTCCGCAACTTAGTGAGACCCTGTTTCAAAATAAAGAATAAAAAAATAGGACTGGGGCTGTAGCTCGGAGGTAGAATGCTCCCAGGTTCCATCCCCAGTACTGCAAAAAAACAAAAAAACAAAAAAACAGTGGGAGTGACTAGAGGTATAGAGGTATAGCTCAGAGGTAGAATGCTCCTGAATTCAAACCTTATTACCACACACACACACACACACACACACAAAAGACAACCCAATATAAAAGGGAAACATGATTGCTGGATGTGGTGGTACACACCTATAATCCCAGTACTTTGGAGGCTGAGACAGGAGATCTGCATTTTCAAGAACAGCCTCAGCAATGTAGTGAGACTCTCAGCAACCTAGTGAGCCTCTGTTTCAAAATAAATTTTTTTAAAAAAAATTATGGGGCTAGCCGGGCCTGGTGGCGCACGCTTGTAATCCCAGCATTCGGGAGGCTGAGACCGGAGGATCCGGGTTCACGGCCAGCCTCAGCTGCTTAGTGAGGCACTCTGCAACTTAGTGAGACCCGGTTTCAAAATAAAGAATAAAAAATAGGGCTGGGGGTATAGCTCGGAGGTAAAATGCCCCTGAGTTCCATCCCCAGTACCGCAAAAAAAAAAAAAAAAAATTATGGGGCTGTAGCTTGGTAGAATGCCCCTGTGTTAAATCCTCAGCATCACACACACAAAAAAATGAACAAACAAACAAAAAAAGGGAGAATGGATTGAAATAGACATTACTCTAAAGAAAATTTACAGATAACCAATAAGCACATGAAAAGATACTTCATTCTACATCAGAAAAAAATGCAATGATACTATTTCACACCCATTAGAATGGCTATAATTAAGGACAAAACAGAAAATAAGTCAAAGTTGGTGAGCATGTGGAGAAATTCAAACCTTCAAACACTACTGATGGGAGCATAAAATAGTCTGGTAATTGCTCAAAAGTTTAAATGGGGATACTCAGAAGCCTGAGGCAGGAGGACCACAAGTTCCACAACAGTCTGGGCAACTTAGTGAGACCCTGTCTCAAAATAAAATAGAAAAAGGGCTACAGTGCTTGCTTAGAATATACAAGGCCCTGGGCCCCATCCCCAGAACTGCAAAAAAAAAAAAAAAAAAAGTTTAAACAGTTACCATCTGATCCAGCAATTCCACTCCTAGGTCCATATACTCAAGAGAATTGAAAATGTGCCCCCACAAAAACTTGTGCAGAAATATCCATAGCTGTAGTATTCCTATTAGCCCTAAAGAAGAAATAACTCAAATGTCCATCATCTGATGAATGGATTAACAAAATGTGGTATATGCACATAATGGAATATTATTCATCCATAAAAAGGAATGAGCCAGGCATGGTGGTGCAGGCCTGTAATCCCAGCACTTGAGAGGCTGAGACAGGAGGATCACAGGTTCAAAGCCAGCCTCAGCAATTTAGCGAGAGTCTCAGCAACCTAGCAAGACCCTGTTTCAAAACAAAAATTTAAAAAGCTAGGGTGTAGCTTGGAGGTAGAATGCTCCTGGGCTCAACCTCCAGTACCACAGAACAAAAGGAAGGAAGTACTGGGATGTGCTGTGACACAGATGAACACTGGAGACCTGCCGCGTGAGGGAAGCCAGGCACGACACTGCACATTGTATGAGTCTATGAAAGGTCGAAATTATTCAAATCCTTAGGAGGACCACAAGTTCCACAACAGAGTTCCTTAGAGACAGAAAGTAGATAAGCAGTTGCCAGGGGCTGGGGTTGGAGAACAGTAGGAATAGCTAGTGACTGCTCACAGGCTTCAGGGTTCTCTCAAAGATGATGAAAATATCCTAAAATGCATTGTGGTGGTGGTGGTGGTGGTGGTGGTGGTGGTGGTGGTGGTTGCAAAGCTCTCTGAATATACTTAAAACTATCCAATTGTGCACTTTAGATGAGGGAATTGTATGATTGTATGGTACAAAAATGTTACTAGGGATTGAACCCAGGGGCATTTTACCTCTAAGTTATACCCCTAGTCCTATTTTTTAGTCTTTATTTTGAAACAGGGTCTCACTAAGTTGTGGAGGGCCTGCCTAAGTAGCTGAGGCTGGCCATGGACCCAGATCCTCTGATCTCAGCCTCCCAAATACTGGGATTACAAGTGTGCTGCACCACTACGCCTGGCTCAAATATATTTTTTAAATATATCTTTTTTTTTAGCCGGGTGTGGTGGCACACACTTGTAATCCCAGCATTTGGGAGGCTGAGACCGAAGGATCCGAGTTCGCGGCCAGCCTCAGCTACCTAGTGAGGCCCTCCGCAACTTAGTGAGACCCTGTTTCAAAATAAAGAATAAAAAAAATAGGGCTGGGGGTGTAGCTCGGAGGTAGAATGCCCCTGAGTTCAATCCCCAGTACCGCAAAATAAATATATATATATATATATATATCTTTTTTATTCATACAGTAACCACTGAGGACCAGCTGCAGTCAGTTGCTTCTTAGAAGTTGAAAAGGTTTTTGGATATGGTGACTCAGAGGTCCCTCTCCCTTTATGTGAACAGTTTTACGAGAGGAGTAAGATTAGAAAGTGGATCACAAGAAGTATATATAGGTGACCAGGACAGAGATCACTTTGGCAGAATTGAGAAGGGGGGGGGGGGGAAGATGGGCAATTATAACCTAAAGGAAGTGAATCCCTAGACAAAAGATGTAAGGAGCCAGCCACAATCCCTGCTAATCAGGAGGCTGAGACAGGAGGATCACAGATTCCAGGCCAGCCTACACAGCTAAGTGAGACCCTGCCTCAAAATAAAATCAAAAGGACTGGGGGTGTAGCTCAGTAATAGAACACTCCTGGGTTCAATTCCCAATATGAAAGAAAGAACGAGCGAGCGAGAGAGAGACAGACAGACTGAGACAGAAGAGATACATGGCCCCTAAAGGAACAGTAAAGAGGAACTAGAGTTCAGTTAGAGAAATTAGCCTCACAGAAGAAAAAGAATATGAGGGAGAACATTTTCAGGTAGAGAAGGCTTTCATCACACACAGCTCCAACCAATTCAGTCAAGTATGAAGCAGAAAATGTTTGATCTGAAAAGACATACCTTAAACTATTCATCAGAAGTTACCTCTAGGGAGGGAGGTTTCACTTTTAGTTGATAGAGTTTTATATCTGATTTTTTTTTTAATATCAAGAAGGTCCTCAGCCGGGCCTGGTGGTACACATCTGTAATCTCAGTAGTTGGGAGGCTGAGACAAGAGGATTGCATGTTCAAATCCAGCCTCAGAAATTTAACAAGACCCTGTTTTGAAATAAAAACTAAACTAGAAGCTGAGCGTGATGGTGTACGCTTGTAATCCCAGCATTCGGGAGGCTGAGACCGGAGGATCCGGGTTTGCGGCCAGCCTCAGCTACCTAGTGAGGCACTCTGCAACTTAGTGAGACCCGGTTTCAAAATAAAGAATAAAAAATAGGGCTGGGGGTGTAGCTCGGAGGTAGAACGCCCCTGAGTTCAATCCCCAGCACCACACACACAAAAATGAATATCCTCCCGTTATGTTTATATTTCTTTAAAAAATTAGATGCTGTAAGAAATGTGATTATCAATTGGAGTTAAGTGAAGGATTTCCAAGCAGCAGAGAGGGAGTGACTCATATTCGTCAATAAATATTTATGGGAATACTTGATGTGGAGTCGTAAGCATAACTTGTATAATGAAAACAATTGGCCTGGGTTCTCATCTTTCTACCGCAGAACAGAGCGCATCATTTTGACAGTTTGCTTTTTCCAAGAGCCTAAGGATTGGCAAGGCAAAAAAGATCGAGGTGTAGACTAAGGCAGTGCTTCAGATTCTGCAATGCCTAACCGTATCGTCCAATAGAATAGTGAGGCAGTTGACTTTACAAGATAGGCTGGTGGATTCGGATCACAGGGAAAAGACCAGGATTAGGAGCAACAGTGAGAATCGAGAGCATGTGCAGTAGAAGACGTGGAAAGATAAAAACTGCAAATGGAGAAAGTGATTCGGAGTTCAGGGTCTTAGGAGTAAAGTAATTCCAAGTGTTGTTGTGGTGGTTTGTTTGTTTGTTTGTTTTTGTGGTACTAGAGATTGAACCCAGGGGCATTCTACCACTGAGATACACCTCCAGCCCTATTTTTTATTCTTTATTTTTGAAACAGGGTCTCACTAAATTGCGGAGGTCCTCATTAAGTAGCTGAGGCTGGCCAGGAACCCAGATCTTCCAGTCTCAGCCTCCCAAGTATTGGGATTACAAGCGTGTGCCACCACACCCAGCTGTTGTTATTTTAATCAGGCCCTGAAGTGTGGTCGTACTTAGGAATAACTAGGGTGGAGTGCAGGTAGACAACACTATTGTTGAAAAGGTGAAGCAGGTGGTGGTGCATGCTTGTAATCCCAGTACTTGGGAGGCTGAGACCGGAGGATTACAGGTTCACGGCCAGCCTCAGCAACTTACTGAGGCCCTCTGCAACTTAGTGAGACCCTGTTTCAAAATAAAAAATCAAGAAAGGTCTGGGGGTGTCACCCTGGGTCCAATCCCCAGTACCACAAAAGGAAAGTCTCCATGCACTCTCATCCCAGCTTCCCACAGTGTTGCGCACGCTCTTGCACATTTATGGTATAGTATCAAAATCAAGAAATTTATTTTGGTTCCATACATAGATATTATTCAGGTTGCACTAGTTACACATACACTGTGTGTGTGTCTATGCAATTTTGTCATATAGCCTTGCATAACCACAACCACATTCAAGGTACAGAAGTGTACCATCACCACAAGGCTTTCTAATGCTCTCCCTTTATTTATAGCCACACCCATCCCTAACCTCTGTCAATCACTAATCTGTTCTACATCTCATAGTTACTACTTTACAATGCTATATAAATGAAATTATGCAGCATATAGTCTTTTGAGATTGAACATATCCAGCCAGCACAATTACCTTGAGATCCATCCAATTTTTTGCATATATTAATAGATAATGATGATGATGATGATTATGATTATGATTATACTGGGGATTGAACTCAGGGGCATTATAACTCCAAGTTATACCCCCAGCACTGTTTCATTTTTTTATTTTGAAATAGTCTCTTGCTAAGTTGATGAGAGTCTCACTAAATCGCTGAGACTGGCCTCAAACCTGCAATCCTCCTGTCTCAACCTCCCAAGAAGTACTGGGATTACAGGTGTGCAACATGACACCTGGCCATATCAGAGGAATATTGATCAATAAGAAGAAATAGGCAGGGTATGGTGGTATATACCTATAATCTCAGTACTTGGGAGGCTGATACAGGAGGATCACAAGTTTGAGGCCAGCCTCAGAAATTTAGCAAGACTCAGCAACCTAGTTAAATCGTGTTTCAAAACAAAAAAATAGGGCTGGGGGTGTAGCTCAGAGGTAGAATGCCCCATAATTTAGCAAGACTCAGCAACCTAGTTAAATCCTGTTTCAAAACAAAAAAATAGGGCTGGGGGTGTAGCTCAGAGGTAGAATGCCCCTGGGTTCCATCCCTAATACTATGGGGGGAAAAAAAGAAAGAAAAAAAGGAAGGAAGGAAAGAAGGTAGAGGGAGAGAAAGAGACAGAGAGAAAAAAACATATATACATACACATATGTATATGTATATGTATATATACATACATACTTTGTTTAATATATGTTTGTTTAACTGTTTATCTATTGAAGTAATTTGGGTTTTTCCCAGTTGTGGCCATTACAAGTAAAGCTGATAGGCACATTCATGTAAATATTCCTATAGGAAAATAAGCCTTAATTTTTCTAGAATAAATTGCCCAAGAGAGCACTCACTGGCCTGTATGGCAAGTCTATTTTTAGCTGTGACAGGAAGTGCAAAACTATGTTCCAGAGTGGCTGTACTGTTTTACATTCCCACCAGCAAGATAGGTGTGATCTAGTTTCTCCACATCCTCACCAGGAATCGTTATCACTCTTTTCCATTTTGGTCATCCTGAGAGTTGGCTCATCGTGGTACCTAAATCAAGAATCACCTCTGCAAAGCCGGGCGCAGTGGAGTGCACCAGCTACTTGAGAGGCTGACGCAGGAGGATTACAAGTTCAAGGCCAGCCTGAGCAACTTAGCAAAATCTTGCCTCAAAATTAAAAAATTAAATAGGTCTGAGGGTGTAGGTCAGTGGTAGAGTGCCCCTTGGGTTCAATCCTCAATACCTTCGCAGAACCTTTTCTTTTCTTTCTTTTTTTCTTTTGTGGGTATGTGGTACTGGGAACTGAACCCAGGGGTGAGCTACACTTCTGAGCTACATCTCTCAGCCCTTTTTGTTTTATTTTATTTTTATTTTTGTATTTTGAAACAGGGTCTCTCTAGGTTGCTGAGGGTCTTGCTAAGTAGCTGAGGCTGGTCTCAAACCTGCAATCCTCCTGTCTCAGCCTCCTAAGTACTGGGATTACAGGTATGTGCTAGCATGTCTGGCATCTTCAGAGCCTTCTTTAACATTATCTGGAAAAATTGAATACCCTCTCCTCGTGCCATCTCCGATGCTTCATTTATGACCGCGTCTTAATTATTTATTGCCCTAGCCTATGTCTTCTCCTCTATTCTGAGCTTCACAGAAGGAGAGGCTTTGCCAGAATCATCTCAATTCCCACAGCATCGGAATGCTCTGTAAATGTCTGCTGAGTGAAGGGAAGAATGAATGAAAAGGACTTTAGTCTTGCTCTCCTCTCTCTCCTCCCCATGCTAGAAACCTTTTTAGAACAGACATCACGCCTTCCTCTGTCTCCCTGCAGCAGCTAATAGGCTGCTCTGTCCGTATAGATGCTCAATAAATGTTGTCTAAACCATTCAGGTGGCTTATCTTTCCCCTGCACCCTGGAGATAAGCACATGAAAGAGAGACTAGGCCTGAGTATCCTTGTATTAAGGATCATATGTCATAGTTTTTATAATATTTGTATAATCTCTACAATCACTCAATATTTGTCTGTGTAGATGAGAAATCAAAACAAAACAGTCCGCTGAGTGAGGAAGTGCGTCTGGGGTTGAGCACTGGGTAGTAATTTCAATGCCCTGGTCCCACGTGGACTGAGGAGGGCATTTCATATCCCTGAATTCCTTTTGCCATTTCAGAAGGGTCTGGGATTTTTCTAGGTTCTCAGCACTGGTTGATTTGACATGTTGATTATGAGAGGGTCATTGACCTCAGCATTTTTGATCACTTTTTGACTCTGTATTTTCTCAACTGTGAAGTATGTTAATTTGCACTTGTTTATATGTCTCTGTAAGCGTTACTCAGGCCCTTGAGGGCTGGTGTATGTTTTGTCTAGAAGGTAGATTGTAAGCCCCTTGAGAGCAAGGACCTTATAACTCCTAGGAATGCATTCTGTACAGTGTCAGTGTTCGATTTAGGATGACATTGGAAGTCTGACTAAGGTCACCTGTCACATTGACATCTTCCTTTGCATCTACAAGGCTTCTGAGCATTGAGAAAAGCAGTTCACTTGAGTTGACGGCACAGAATTGTTCTACCCCACATTGTGCTCAGCATTACCCACAGCAACTTGTTCTTCTAGGACGCCTTCAGATTTGCAGTTGTACATCGGTCGCTACAGCTCCCTTCCCTATAATGCCCTGCTTACATGTGCATTGGGGAGGACCACATTTCATAACCCTTAAGTGCTTTTGCATAATAAAATGTAAGCATTATCATCTAGGTTTCCAAAGCTTGAGCTTCTCATCCCCAGCTTCCGCTAATAATTAGGTGGGAAAGTCCAAGTGGGGTTGCCATCTGAAATTATCAGAAAGAATCCTTCATAACTCTTCAGTGTATATGTTTTATTTCCACAGAATATAAAATGGAATAAAAGTGTACACTGTGTCCCATGGCTGTTGAAATTAAATTAATATGAGTACTTCAAAGAAGAACTAAAAAAGAAGAGCAAATTTGTTTATTGGTGAAGGTAGAGGAAGGAGGAATTTTTTTTCAAGTATAATATAGTCTGATGCGCACCTTGGTTTTGGGGGGGGGTTGTTTCGTTTTGCGGTACTGGGGATTGGACCCAGGGGAATTTTACCTCTGAGCCATACCCTCAGCCTTATTTTATTTTCATTTTTAAACAGAGTCTTGCTGGGCTGATGAGAGTCTCACTACTGGCTGAGGCTATCCTCAAACCTGCAATCCTCCTGTCTCAGCCTCCCAAGTGCTGGGGTTACAGGCATGCACCACCACGCCTGGCTGCACCTTGTTTTTTATCTTGTTTTGTTTTTTTGGTATAGGTATTGAACCCAGGGGCATTCTACCACTGAGCTACACCTCTAACCTTTTATATATTTATTTCAAAACAGAGTCTTTCTAAATTGTTGAGGCTGGCCTTTAACCTGTGATCCTCTGGTCTCAGCCTCCCAAGCACTGGGATTACAGGAATGCACCACCACACCCGGCTGACTCACCCCTTTTAGGTAGAAAATATGATAAGACTGACAGGTTGTATTGGTTTTTCCTTAGGTGTTTACTGATTCCATTGTACCCTCAACTCTCCCACTACCACCACTAACCCCTGCACCAAATCCATGTATCTTTGTCTGATTTTCTATCTTCTTTGTCTTTTCTACAGTGTACTGAAAGAGGTATACCAAGCCTTTAATCCCAAAGCAGTGGTCTTACAGCTGGGAGCTGACACCATAGCCGGGGACCCCATGTGCTCCTTTAACATGACTCCCGTGGGGATTGGCAAGTGTCTCAAGTACATTCTTCAGTGGCAACTGGCAACCCTCATTTTAGGAGGAGGTGAGTACGAGGGAGGGTCACCAGGAGAATATGTTGGCCTTCCCCTATGTTTTGTCTGTTAGCACAGAGGAAAAGTTGGCCTTCTTCGGTATAATACCAGCCTGCCTATGGCTGAGAAGCCAGAGTCAGTGAATTGGGCCATCTCCATGGTTCAGAGTAAGGGGGTACTCTAACATAGTCCTCCCCCACTTGACATGTGAATCGACTTCTCAGCACTCTGAATACCTGAAGTAAAGGCCCTTTGGATAAGGATACCTCAGGGACTGGGGGCATAGTTCAGTGGGAGAGTACTTGACTAGCATGCGCGAAGCCCTGGGTTCAATTCTCAGCACTGCAAAGTAAAGAAAGAACACACACACACACACACACACACACACACACACACACACACACACAGGCACCATGGCACACACCTGTAATCCCAGTATGTGGGAGGCTGAGGTAGGATGATCATAGGTTCAAGGACAACCTTAGTAATGTAGCAAGACTCTCATCAACCTATCGAGACCCTGTTTCAAAAAAAGCCTAGGGGGTGTAGCTTAGAGGTAGAATGCCCCTAAGTTCAATCCCCAGTACCAAAAAAATAGTAAATGCATGAATTAACTAAATATCTAAGCTGAACATTAGAATGACTCTCCCCCCAAAAAATAATGAAGCAACACTGAAAGATCTGAAGAGTCTCTTAGGCATTCTTGCCTTCCACATGTACTGATACTTATATTGCTTAATCAACAGTAAACTGGGTGTGTGTGATAGAAACATTTCTACATTTGAGAAATGAACTTTGTACAACCTCAGCCACCTTTGAAGATGCCTTGCATAGGATCTTCTGTCTACCTCCCCGGCACAATCTGTATTTCATTAGATGAGTATATTGGTGTGCTAAAATAATATAATCAAGCAGATTGAGCTTAAGATGCAGATATTGTGGACAAGCTAATAGTTTTTTTTGTTTTGTTTTGTCAGCTAGTCATAAAAAAAACAAATTAGGGGGAATCCTGGGAAGACCGTATGTAAATGAGCAAGCATTCAACACAAATACAGACCTGGTCTCTGGCTGCCTCAGAGCTAGAAGGATCAAAATGAAAGTTGCTTACAAGAGACACTCTCATATGAAAACCTAGCAAGAAGTATATTAACTTCAAGTCAAAGAAAAGATAAAATTGATAAGCACTGTGTGACATATTACTTTCCTTGAGGGCAGTAAGAATGTTGATCGTGATACAGGTACAGCCAGGGAGAATAAAAGACCTTTCTCCAACACACATTTGTGAAAATTCAACCTTTTTCTGAGGCTGCAGCTTTGACCTAAAGCTTGTTCTGAAGCCCCTATGTGTTTTCACCCCAAAGCTTTGGCTTTGAGATATGTTAGTAGAACACGTCTTATGTAGCATGTATATTCCTAAAAATCCTTGTGCATAAATGGAATCCTGGCAAATTAAACCATATTACACATGTACCAGAGATGTCTCATTGCTTAAGCAAAACCTGCAGCGATTCTTTTTTTTTTTTTTTTGTGGTACTGGGGATTGAACTCAGAAGTATTCTACCTCCGAGCTATACCTCCAGCCCGATTTTATTTTTTTTTTTTTTTGCGGTACTGGGGATTGAACTCAGGGGCATTCTACCTCCAAGCTATACCCCCAGCCCTATTGCCCTATTTTTTATTCTTTATTTTGAAACAGGGTCTCACTAAGTTGCAGAGGGCCTCACTAGGTAGCTGAGGCTAGCTGCGAACCCAGATCCTCTGGTCTCAGCCTCCCAAATGCTGGGATTACAAGCGTGTGCCACCACACCCGGCTCCGATTTTATTTTTTCTTTGGAAACAGGGTCTCACTAGGTTGATGAGAGTCTCACTACTTGTGGAGGCTGGCCTTGAACCTGTGATCCTCCTGTCTCAGCCTTCCAAGTACTGGGATTATAGGTATGAACTACCACATCCGGCTGCAATTCTTTATGAAATTAAATAATAATGCCAAATAAGTCCAGTTTACAAAGCCCCAGTATGTAAAGTGATAACCTATGCTAGTTACCTGAAATTCTTGGCTCTTATTAACACACAGTTAGTAGAGATGGCCACACCCTCAAATATGAGGCCAGAATGACACACTCTAGAAGCCCCAGCATCCCTCCCCTTTCAAATGGCAGAAAGGGTGACCATATGTTCCCGTTATACATGTTATTGTAGTGTGGTGATTAATAGTGTCCTCTTTTGATCTTAAAAGTATATAGTTTTAGCTGATAATATGATCACCCTACCTAAAATAGGCCAGATGCTATTTCCTTTAGGCTGCACTGGGGTTAGACAATCATTCCGTCTTACCCTTATACTCTTGGAATTTAGCTAAAGGCCAATGTCCTAATGCTTGCATGGCAGAGCCTATCTATTCAGCACAAAAACATGCTGATGATTAGCCAGCGTAATGTGGCTGCTGGGTGACTCTGACAGGACCTGACGATATGGGTCAGAGCGTCAATCAACGGCCCCTTCCTCCTCGCGCCCGCTTTGATCTCTGCCACCAGGCTTGTGTTTTGTGGTGAAAAAGACTGCTGATATTAAAAGAAGGAAGTGTGTTTCTGTCAGCACTTTCCTTTCTCTTTTCTGGATGCTTGTAGGGCTAGATTTGCCAATCGCTTTCTATTTTGTGTGTATATGTATGGTACTGGAGATTGAACCCAGAGGCATTCTACCTTCGAGCTACACCTCCAGCCTGATTTTATTTCTTATTTGGAAACAGGGTCTCACTAGGTTGATGCAAGTCTCACTGCTTGCTGAAGTTGTCCTCGAACCTGCGATCCTCCCGTCTCAGCCTCCCAAGTACAGGGATTACAGGCATGTGCCACCATACCTGGCTACCAATAGCTTTCAAATACAAGTCACATCCAATAGTCAGATTATAGAATGATTGTAAAATTCATCACAGAAACCTCCCCATTGGGCAGGTCACCTCCAGGGCTCTCAGTGGTGCCAATCTCCTGATGGAATCCAGGTTCCCATTTGTTGGGAGATAAAGGCCTCTATCCTGTCTATTTATCTTGGAGGTCCCAGTCCTATACTCTGTGCGACCTGACTGGTCCCCAGAGGCTGCCCACGAGGTGCTTTGCAGATATCTTGTAGGGATGTTTAGGTGAAATTCTGCAAGTTGGAGTTGTCTTTTGAGCCCTTTTATTAAAACATTTTTCTCTCCTTCCTCACCCCCTTCCTTCTCCTGCTGTTTTGTGACTATTCTTTCCTAACTTCACAATTCTTGATGGAGACAGGAGGCTATAACCTTGCCAACACAGCGCGTTGCTGGACATACTTGACCGGGGTCATCCTAGGGAAAACGCTATCCTCTGAGATCCCAGATCATGAGGTAAGTGGGGCTCTGACAAGTCCTCTCTTCTTTAAGGGGAAGAGCTGAGTCATTCCACCTAATCAAAATCACGTCCTCACCACTCAATACCGTTTTGTTGAGAGACACTTCAATAACAATAACACACTGTCTTGGCCGAATAGTGGACTCTTGTTCCAAAATATCCAAGACCTTCTGCCTTTTTTTTTTTTTTACGAGAGATCTCAAAGGCCAACCAACTTTAATTTCTCAATTAATTACTGAGACTGTGGGAAGGGGTCACCTGTTCATACAAAGAACTCTTTGGAATATGTGAATATTTTCATCCCCCAGCCTCAAAAAGGAAGGGAATGAGTTTTTTCAACGTGTGAGCCAGGTTTTTGTCTATTTTTTTAGAAGTCCCGTAGGTGGTATGTAGCACATGTTCTTGGGTGATAGTCCTGGTCTCTTGATATAAAATTCAAGAAACACATAATCACTAACGAAGTCAGACCTGGTGTTTTTCCAGCAATTAGTGGCACACAGAGATTGGGGCAGGGCCATCCAAAATGTGAAACATGTCATTTGAACCCCTGCCATTTCCTTTGGTCATATGAGACGGGCTTTGCAAAGCAAAGGTGTGTGTTCTAGTTTTCCCCGAATTGAGGTCATGGAAATCAGTCTGGGACCCTCAAGTGTGTTGATAGTCACTAATCCAAAGGTGTACCCCTTCTCTTCCCATCATCCAACCCCTGGCAGGAAGCCTGCTATCTCGAATTAGGCTGTAGCTGCAGACCTTACACTGTGTAACTTCAAATAACAAACTCACATGTGCACACCCCCTCCTTAAGCTACTTACCAAAGGATGAGGGACGGTGATTTAGTTCTAATGTTAGGAGTTCTGCCAGATGCAGCAGCTGCATACTTGGGAGCATTATGCTTTTTAAAGTTACTATTATTTTTTAAAAATTAGAAACAGCTTAAACTAATTTCCTGCCATTTTTCTTCTAACATAGGTTGGGGTATAAATAAGTATCTCAGAAAAACCATTCAATATGTCTAGAATACAAATAGGAGGCACACTATAATTCGAGACAATTTGCTGGTGTCAGGGTTAATAGAAGTCTCTTTTCTTGACTTGACTTACCTTTATTCAGTATTCGGAAGCTTAATGAAATATACAGGTAAGTGCTGCGAACAAATGTAATTGCTGTTATTGCTGTGGGAATATCTCAGATTGCATTGTAATTTCAAGCACTGGGACTTTAAAAACTGATCAAGTTATGTCAGAAAGGAGTTTTAAGCTGCAGAAGTCTGAATTGAGGGTGAGCATTCTGTTCCTAGGAAGCAAAAGCAAATCGAAAGATTCATCTGTGTTAAAAGATTGATAAAAATTTAATAAACACGAATATTGCCTCTGGTACCTGGAGAAGCTACGTGCCTTGAACAGATAGGGACTTGGCCTCATAGGTAGAGATGTTCTGTCTTTATACAGAATTATTCTGCAAAATTAAACAAAATGCAATGTGCATCAAGTGCCTGAGACACAGTTCCTGGCACCTAATGGACACTTTGAAAATGCAAGTCCCCTTTCCATACTATTCACTTCTTATACCCAGATGTTTATGGCTGTGTCATTCATAAATTTGCCCAAACCCTTTGTGAATCCCTTCTGTCATATCTTCCTGGTATAAGAGATGTGAGTCATCCAAGAAGGAACAAAGAAGAAAATTGAAATGACAGTCTTCCAGGTACAATGAGATAACATTTTAATGAAAATCACCAAAAATAGACTACACCGGACAAAGGCATATATAAGTTTTATGTCGCAATACACAGTTGCACACAAATATCCTTGAGGTCCTCTGAAATCAGATCAACAAATGGTAGATCAAAAAATATTTACTGCACACCCATTGTGTACCAGGAACTATGCTGGGTATCTTGGAAGATGCAGAGACAGTAAGACCTTGTCTCCTATCTCAAGCAGATGAGGAGGGAGACTGGTGCAAATGTAGGCAATAGACCAATGCACAGAAAGTTATAACACAGAACAGAATAAGAAACATAAGACAGTAGGAACAGTGACTGTGGCGATATGCATCAAATATAAAGGGACTACAAAGGAGAATGCCAAATACCCTGCCTTGCAGGAGCTGAAAATGTACTTGAGAAATGTAGTAAGTGACAAGGTCAAGAAATTGCAGCAATCAGCTGCAGCCTGGCTGACCTCCTCACTATCTCTGCTCTCTGTCTTGGGTTTTTGTTCTTCCATCTCCTATAATAATAATCCTCCTCCTCCAAATGCCCTTTCCCCACTTCTCTACTTTATTCCAAGCTCCAGCTTCATGCCCTGTGCCTTTCAAAAACCCTTACCTAAGCCAGGCGTCGTAGCACACACCTGTGATCCCAGTACTTTGGAGGTCGAGACTGGGGGATTGCAGGTTCAAAGCCAGCCTCAGCTACTTAGCAAAACCCTCGGTAACTCAGTGAGACCCTGTTTCAAAATTTTAAAAAGATGAATAAATAAAAAGGGCTTGGGGTGTCGCTCAGAGGTAAAATGCCCCTGGGTTCAATTCCCAATACCACCAAAGAAAACCCTTACTTAAATCTAGCAAATATTTAACAAATATTCATTGTGCCCTACTACTTCCCAGGCCATATGAACATCTGGATTCAGAGATGCAAAGACAAGTAATAAGATCAGCCCAGTGCCCTAAGAAACCTCATCACCTGATAAAGGCGCCAGAGCAATGTGCTCAAGTCCAGGACAGATGAGGAACATAGGGGAAAGGTTTGCAACAAAATCTTGAATTGAATTTAGGAGATTAATCGGGAGTTGGCTAGAAGAAGGGGGAAAGGCATTCTATGCAGAGGGAACAGAGGCTGGAAAAGACCAGTGAGAAGTCTAATGTGTATAGAACGTAGGGTATATGAGGGAGTAGGAAGGATTAAGGTTTGAATGGAAATTGCAGTCAGATTGTGGAGCCTTGAATGCTGCGTTGATGAGCTTACACTTTTTTCCTGTGAAAATAGACGAACTTTGGTTTTGAGAAAGCTCACTTTGTAGGAAGTTAGAAGATATATTGCAAAGGGAAGCAACCTGAAAATATACACACCTGTTAAAAGATTCAAGTATACTCTTAGACCATTTATAATCTCTAGAGGTTGTGTATCTCTTATCCAAAATGCTTGGGACCAGAAATATTGCATATTTAGAGTTTTTTTTAAAGATTTTGTAATAATTACATACACAAAATGAAATATCTTGGGGATGGGGCCTGGGTTGGAATGCCAAATTCATTTATGTATGATGTACCTTATACACACAGCCTGAAGATAATTTTACACAGTGTTTTTGTTTGTTTTGTTTTTACTTTTGCTTTTGTTTTTTTGTGGTACTGGGGATTGAACCCAGGGGCATTCTACCTCTGAGCTACACCCCCAGCCCTAATTTTTATTCTTTATTTTGAAATAAGGCCTCACTAAGCTTCGGAGGGCCTCACTAAGTAGCTGAGGCTGGTCGCAAACTTGTGATCCTCCTGTCTCAGCCTCCCAGGTACTGGGATTGCAAGCGTGCACCACCACGCCCGGCTACATAGTGTTTTTAACAATTTGAGGCATTAAACAAAGTAAGGTATGGAATTTTCCACTAGTGGCATCAGGTCGGCATCAAAAAATTCTGGATTTTGGAGCATTTCAGATTTACAGATTAAGGATGCTTACCCGCTGGCATTCTTTTGGTTATCCGTAGTCTGTTTGTCTGCATTCCCTCTCTGAGTTTAGGAGAATAAGCACCCACCTAGCTAATGTTTACTCATTGAACAAACAACAAAATAAATGAGTGTTTGAATAATAAGTATCAATATTCACAGTGAGAAATTTATGTTTTTAAGATGGGAGAATTAGAAACACAGTCTAGCCGGGCATGGTGGCGCACGCTTGTAATCCCAGCATCTGGGAGGCTGAGACCAGAGGATCCGGGTTCTTGGCCAGCCTCAGCTGCCTAGTGAGGCACTCTGCAACGTAGTGAGACCCAGTTTCAAAATAAAGAATAAAAAATAGGGCTGGAGGTATAGCTTGAAGGTAGAATGCCCCTGAGTTCAATCCCCAGTACCGAAAAAAAAAAAAAAAAAAAGAAACACAGTCTAGTCTTTGTCTGAAAACACAAGCACATCCTAGTAGCAACTTCCTGTCCTTTGCAAGAATTGCCAGGTATTGCCCAGTTATAGAAGAATAATGAAATCAGAGCTTGCTTGGAAAGATTAACACTCAAAAATACAGCAGTGGCTACTGTGTTGTAGTGGTTTAGAGCATGCGCTCTGAGGCCAGGCTGCAGTTCGGACACTTAATAGCCATGTGATGCTGTATACATCTCTTAACCTCTTGATGCTGCAATTTCCCCATCTACGAAATGAGATTCATGCTAATACCTATCTTAATTTTTCTCTGTGGTACTTGGGATTGAACTCAGAGGAATTCTACCTCTGAGCCAAACGCCCAGCCTTTTTTTATGTTTTTGTTTTGAAACAGGGTCTCACTAGCTTGCTGAGGCTGTTCTCGAACCTGTGATCCTCCTGTCTCAGCCTCCCAAGTACTGGGATTACTGGCATGTACCACCATGCCTGATTTATCTTATAAATTGTTAAGAGGCTTAAATGTGCTAATACATATAAAAGTACATAGAGCAGTGTAGCGTGGAGTATTTCTTTTATAGCTGGGATACCCGGCACTTCTTGCAAAGGATAGGAAGTTGCATACACATACCTGGCAGGAGAGATACCACGACCATGACAGCAATTTTCCCAGGACAAGGCTTATCCGTCGTACATGCTGACCCCTGTGACTTCCCCAAATGTGAGAAACTCAACTGCGTAATGTGTGGTAGTGAGGATCTGGGTTTGCACTCTCCCCTGATCTTGTTTGGTTTCAAAAAGTAGCTTGAGCCAGGTTTAATGGTGCACACCTGTAATCCCAGTACTTGGGAAGCTAAGACAAGAGGATCAGAAGTTTAAGACCAGCCTCAGCAACTTAATGAGGCCCTGTTTCAATGTAAAGAATTAAAAGGGCTGGTGGTATACTTCAGCAGTAGAACACCCCTGTTTCAATCCCAAGTACCAAATATATACATGTACACTTACATTTACATATACATATACATATACATATACATATACATATACATATACATGGCAGTTCTTGCAAAGGATAGGCTATTGCTGCTAGGAGTATATATGTACATGCAGGGAAGGGAGGTGGAAGGCAAACCCAGCAGGTATTCAAAGTAATCAGGGGTGGGGCTTCAAGCACAATCCTCATGAGATACAAAACTGGTGATGCTGCTGAGCGTGGTGGTGCACGCTTGTAATCCCAGTACTTGGGATGCTGAAACAGGAGGATCACAGGTTCACAGCCAACCTCAGCTACTTAGTGAGGTCATCTGCAACTTAGTGAGACCCTATTTCAAAATAAAGAATTAAAAATAAGGCTGGGGGTGCAGCTTGGAGGTAGACTGCCCCGGGGTTCAATCCCCAGTACTGCAAAAAACAAACAAACAAACAACAACAACAACAAAAAAAAACTGATGATTTCATAAAGGCAGTGATCAGGGAGTTAGTCTCAGCCCTGAAATTGGAAGACCAGGCTGGCCAGCTAAGCATGAAGTAAGAAGGCAGTCCCAGCTGGAAGAAAAGTGAGTGTAGCTGGGAAAGCATGAGAGGAACCTGCATTTGTGATTGGCCTAGGTATCTCTATCATAGGGAAAGCCCAAATACGACTTGACACCATAAACAAGCCAATACATGGCTAATGAGAACTTGGACTATTATGTACAGGACTTTTTCTGTAATTCAGTAATACTATTTAGATCCTATACAAGCTGGGTGTGGTGACACACACTGTAATCCCAGTACTTGGGAGGCTGAGCCAGGAGGGTCACAGGTTCAAAACTAGCCTCAGCAACTTAATGAGAACCTGTTTCCAAATAAAAAATAAAATTGGGCTCAGGGTATAGCTCAGAGGTAGAATGCCTCTGGGTTCAATCCCCAGTACCTCAAAAAATAAAATAAAATTAGATCCCATAATCTAGGGTAGAGTAAGGCGGTTAGAGATGATCATCTCTAATCTGAAAATCTAAAATGTTCTGGTCTGGAATTTTTTGAGCACCAACATAATGCTCATCATTATCAGGTAAGTTTACTAACAAAAATACTCCAGCCAGACACAGTAGTGCATGCCTGTAATCCTAGTACTTGGGAGGCTGAATCAGGAGGCAAGTCTCAGCAATTTAGCATGAGCCTGTTTCAAAATAAAAAATAAAAAGGGCTGAGGATATAGCTCAGTAGTATAGCACCCCTGGGAAATGGATGGAACCGGAAAACATTATGCTAAGTGAGATTAGTCAGTCACAAAAAGTAAAAAATTGTATGCTCTCTCTAATATGCGGAAGCTAAGAAGAAGCGAGACATAAGTGGGACTCTAGATGAAGAAGGAGCAACCTTAGGTGAGCAAAGAATTTGACTTAACTGAAGGTGATGGGAAGGAGGAGGGAAACACCTTAATGCACATGATGTACTTTCACAATCATATCAAAGTCAATCACTAAACTGAACTTGAAAAGGAGAGAGGGGGAAGGAGTGGGGTGGGAATTGGGGAAGGGTTAAATGAAAAAATGTGTGCATGTATGCCTCTACCAGCTTGTACCTAACAAAGATGTATGATTACAGTGCACCAATAAAAAAAAGAACCTCCCCCCAAAAAGAGCACCCCTGGACTCAATCACCCGTATTTCAAACAAACAAAAAATTTAACCAGATTGCCTTTGATAGATTGATTAGGTAAACTATACCTCATTTATATTAGGAAATATATATTAAAATGATGAAGTGAATTTAAACACAAAGTACATGCTATTATTATAAAAATCTTGCAGTGCAATCTTCTATATAGATTTCTTTGGGAGGAAAAATATCTTAATATCTTCTTGATGAATTGGTTCCTTTATTATTGTGAGATATCCCTCTTTATCTCTGGTTATATTCCTTGTTCTGAAGTTGACTTTGTCTGATTTTAATATAACCACATGTTTCCTTATTATTATTGTTTGTGTAATATATCTTTCCTCTCCTTTTAATTTTAGCCTATCATGCCTTCATATTTAAAGTGGATTTCTAGCCAGGCATGGTGGCACATGCCTGTAATCCCAGTACTTGGGAGAATGAGACAGGAGGATCTGGGTTCACAACCAGCCTCAGCAACTTAGTGAGGCCCTCTACAACTTAGTGAGACCATTTCAAAATAAAAAATAAAGTAGGGCTGGGGGTGTAGCTCAGAGGTAGAATGCCCCTGGGTTCAATCCCCAGTTCCACAAAAAATAAAAATAAAAAATAAAGTGGATTTCTTGTGGATGGCATAGGGGTGGGTCATACTTTCTAAATGTGTATATGTGTATCTGTATTTAAGTCCATCTTGTTTTGTACTTGTTTTGTGTGTTTTCTGTTCCTTTTTTCTCTTTTTCTATCTTCTATTTAAATAAATGATTTTGTAGATATATGTGTGTGCTTCTAGGGATTGAATACTGGACCTCACCCATGCTAGGCAAGCACTCTACCACTGGCTAAGGGTACACCATTAGCCCCAAATGGATATTTTTTTAGGATTCTGTTTTATCCCCTTACTTGCTTATTTGCTATAACTCTTTGTTTTGCTTTATTGTGTATGTGGCTACTCTGAGGTTTATGACATGCATTTTAAATTTAGAGTCTACTCTCAAATAGTATTACATTACTTTACAAATAATATAGTACCTTTACAGCAATGTTCTTCCATTTTTTCTTTCCTTTTCCCTTGCTATTATAGTTATATATTTTACTTTTGCATATGAAATAACTCCCCAATACATTGCTATGTTTTTCCTTTACACAGTCATATTTTTTATTTTATTTTATTTTTTGGTGGTATTGGAGATTGAACTCAAGGGTGTTCTTCCTCTGAGCTATGTCCCCAGACCTATTTTTTTTATTTTGAAACAGGGTTTTGCTAAGTTGCTGAGGCTGGCCTTGAACCTGCGATCCTCCTGTCTCAACCTCTCAAGTCCAGGGATTATAGGTGTGCGCCACCACACCCCGTTCTATATTTTTCATTTTAAAATACTTTGTAGTGCCTGGCGTAGTGATGCATGCCTGTAATTCCACCACTGGGCTGGGTATGCAGCTCAGAAGTGGACCACCCTCAGATTCATTCCCTGGTATTAATTCATTTATTAGTGAGACCCTTTTTCAAAATAAAGAATAAAAATAGAGCTGGGGGTATAGCTCGGAGGTAGAATGCCCCTGGGTTCCATCCTCAGTGCCACACACACAAAAAAAATTATGCCGTCAAGCTATAGTACCTAAAACAGCATGGTACTTGCATAAAAACAGACATGTAGACCAACAGAACAGAATAGAAGATAGAGACAAACCCACATAGCTACAGTCATCCGATTCTTGATGAAGGTAACAAAAACATGACTTGGAGAAAAGACAGCCTCTTTAACAAGTGTTGTGGAGAAAACTGGGTATCCAGTAGATCCCTATCTCTCACCCTATATATAAATAAAATAGGGCTACAGGTGTAGCTTGGAGGTAATGCCTCTGGGTTCAATCCTCAGTACCAAAAAATAAATAAAATAAAATGTGGCTAGTTAAGCTCACAACTTAATCATAGATGTTCTTTTCCTCCAGACAACCACTATAATACAGTTTATAACAGAAGCACCTTTATGCATACCTCTGATTTCATGACACAAGATATTAAATCCAGGGGCTCTGAGTGTAGTTCAGTGGTAAAGCACTATATATATATTAAATCTAGCACCAATATTTATTAAAATTGAGCAAATCATAGGGCTGGGGGTGTATCTCAGTGGTAAAGCACCCTGGGATTAATCCCCAATACTGTAAAATCAATAAATAAATTTTTTTAAACGGCCAGGTGCAGTGGCATACAATTGTAATCCCAGTAACCCTGGATACAGAGACAGGAAGATCATAAGTTCGGGGCCAGCATGGTCACTTTTCAAGACCCTGTCTCAAAATAAATTATTTTTTCAAAGGGCAGGGGGTGTTAGCTCAGTGGTGGACCACCCCTGGGTTCAATCCTCAATACCATGAAAAAGAAAAAATTTAATACAATTCATAATTTTTAGTGCTTCATCAAAGACATTCTTAAGTAAAATTGGCAATTTTTTTCTTTAAATGCATTGCAGTAAAGAATGCAATAACTATTGGTATACGTTGATGCTACAGCCTTAATTTGTACCATGGTGCCAGCAGTTTCATTCACCATTGCTTTTGCACCTTCCTGCAAATGTAAACCACGTTACTCTGGCACAAACCAGGAGTTTCAAGCAAGTTCTTCAATGCTTTGAATATTTTAGCACCGCTCGCTCTTGTTTGTTGTCAACCATTCACACAGTAGAAGGTCTTCCTCAGAGAGTAGTTAGCACTGATACCACTTGACTACAAGCAAAAGAGCAAGTCCAACCACGTTGTACATTGGTCAGTTTGTAAGGTTACAGCTCAATTCAGAAAATGAGACATTACCCAAATCTCCATGTTTACAGTTAGATGTTTAAATAAACAGGTTAGTGTGCTGTTGAGAAAAGGCAGGCCCTTGAGTTGTTTTACTAACTTTTTATCTGGTAGGCAATGAGCAATGTCAACTGTCCAAGGCTTTATTGGTCTCTAAGCTATTGTGTACAGTTTGCCAGCCCAGGCAATCCAATAACTTACTCATAGGATGCTTCTGTGGCTGTTTCATTTCTAGTTTGAAAAGCTATAACAAACAGTTTTTAGCTTTTAATGAGTTCCTCATGTCTGCACTTAAAATATTCAATCTCTATTCCTTTAACTATGATCTGAAAATGATACAACTCAAATGATAAATTATTTTGAAGCGATTAAAAATGTTCTGTTGCATAAGACACTAAAAGGTAAATTATTAATGACATAAAAAGATAACATGAAAATCACACATTGAAACCCACTAAATTGCACAATTATTATGCCTTAATAATAACAATCATTTCAAAAGATATCTTGAATCATATTTTCATTTCTCATTTGCAAGTTTACAAAGATTCTTTTTCTTTCTTTTTTTTTTTTTTTTTGTACTGGAGAT
Organism: Graphiurus murinus; assembly: GCA_004027655.1. NCBI lineage: Eukaryota > Metazoa > Chordata > Mammalia > Rodentia > Gliridae > Graphiurus > Graphiurus murinus. Next base: position 40,267 of record PVLC010006580.1, on the reverse strand, counting down.
GGAACCCAGGGGCATTCTATCTCTGAACTACACCCCTAGCCTTTTTTATTTTTATTTTGAAACAGGGTCTCACTAAGTTGCTGAGGCTGGCCTTGAACCTACGAACCTCCTGTCTTAGCCCTCATAATTCTGGAATTACAGGCAAATTATCCAGTTCCTTTAAAACCTGGTTACCCAGTTTCTTTATTTATTTATTTTTTTTTTTCTTTTGCGGTACTAGGGATTGAACTCAGGGGCGTTCTACCTCCGAGCTATACCCCCACCCCCAGCCCTATTTTTTATTCTTTTTTTTTTTTTTTTTTTGCGGTCCTGGGGATTGAACTCAGGGGCATTCTACCTCGGAGCTATACCCCCAGCCCTTTTGAAACCGGGTCTCACTAAGTTGTGGAGTGCCTCACTAGGTAGCTGAGGCTGGCGGCGAACCCGGATCCTCCGGTCTCAGACTCCCAAATGCTGGGATTACAAGCGTGCGCCACCATGCCTGGCTTACCCAGTTCCTTTAAACAAAACTCTTCTATGACTGAGAAGCCTCAATGATGCTTCAGTTTCTTTCTTTTTTTTTTTTAATCTTTTTTAGCTTCTGTAAAAATAGATGTTACAGCACTGATTTAAGAAAGCAAGTCTTTTTTATTTCATTTTTCTATTTTTGCGGTACAAGGGATTAAACCCAGGGGCATTCTACCTCCAAGCTACACCCCCAGCCCTATTTTTTATTCTTCATTTTGAAACAGGGTCTCACTAAGTTATGAAGGGCTTCATTAAGTAGCTGAGGCTGTCCTCGAACCTGCAATCCTCCTGTCTCAGCCTCCTAAGTATGGGATTACAAGCATGTGCCACCATGCCCAGCTGAAAGTAAATCTTTTAATCCCCCTTTGTTAAGCCAACAATCAGCACAATATGGTAACTATTGTTTGCAATAGTTTATTATACTTTTTTGGAGGTGTTACTGGGGACTGAACCCAGGGGCACTCTACCTGTGAGCTACACCCCCAGCCCTTTTTATTTTTTATTTTGAAGCAGAGTCTCACTAGGTTGCTGAGAGTCTTGCTATGCTGCTGAAGCTAGCCTTAAACCTGCAGTCCTCCTGTCTCAGCCTCCCAGGTACTGGATTTATAGGCATACACCACCACACCTGGCTTCATTTTATACATTTTATAAAGAACTAGAAGAAAGGAGTTCAAAGGCTGGAAACACAAAGAAATGATTGATGTTAAAGGAGATAGAAATGCTGATCACTCTAATTTGATCATTATACAATGTATACATATATAAAATTATCACAAGGCACCCCAAGAATATGTACAATTATTATGAATAAAAAATTTTTTTGTGTGGTACTGGGGAATGAACCCAGGGGCATTCTACCTCCAAGCTACATCCCCAGCCCTATTTTATTCTTTGTTTTGAAATAGGGTCTCACTAAGTTTCAGAGGGCCTCACTAAGTAGCTGAGGCTGGCCGAGAACCTGTGATCCTCCTGTCTCAGCCTCCCAAGTACTGGGATTAACAAGTGTGCACCACCAAGCCCGGCTCCTAAGATTTCTTCTTGGTGTGTGTGTGTGGGGGGGGCTACTGGAGATCAAACCCAGAGGCACTGAACCTTTGAGCCACATCCCCAGCCCTATTTTAGTTTTATTTTGAAACAGCTAAATTACCATGTATCATCCTGGAACCGGCAATCCTCCTGTCTCATCCCAAGTACTGGCATTACAGGGGTGTGTCACCAATATGTTACAGCTTAAACCTGCCATTTTATTTTTTAATTTTTTGTGTAATACTGAGGATTGAATCCCGGGGCATTCTACCTCTGAGCTATACACCCCCTCCAGCCCTGTTTTATTTTTATTTTTGAAACAGAGTTTCAGTAGATTGATGAGAATCTCACTACTTGCTGAGGCTGTCCTCAAAACTGCAATCCTCCTGTCTTAACCTCCCAAGTACTGGGATTACAAGCGTGCACCACCATGCCCAGCAAGTCTTGTATTTTATAAGTGGACCACACAAGTTTAACATTTATTAAGCACCAGTTATATCCCTAGTGTATCTATATGCTAGGCCCTTTACATATAGTATCTCACACACGTCTCTCAACAAGCCTGGGACAAAGACATCATCCCCCATTTACTGATGAGAAAAATAAGTAACTTGCCCAGGATCAACTACTAAAATAGCAGAGCCAGGATTCATACCCAAATCTGTCAGATTTCTGGGCTTATCCTTTTTTCTCTATTTCCAGTGATAGGATCCAGGATTTTGGTATAAGGAACCCATGGGAGAAAACTAAACATTTATTAAGCATTTACTACTGATAGACGATGTGCCACATGCATTATTTCATTTAATCCTCACAACAGCTCTATGAGCAATTAACATTAGTTGGGCGCCCACTGTGTGCCTACCACTTGAGCAGAGCTCACATAGATTGCATGGTCTCCAAACAGCCCAGTGGAACTGGCATTATCCCACCTGCCAGCCTGGGAAAAGCTTAGCTGAGCCCTCGCCACACTTGCCTGCCCCCCAAGGCAGCTGTCCCCCTCAGGACACAGATTCTAAATGTTCAGCAGCATGTGATTTCCACAAATTCTGATTTTTTTTATGTTCAGTTCAGAAATCCAAAGATGTCTTCATACCAGTGGTTTGGAATCTTTTAGGTAGTCATGGACCCATTTAAGGATCTCGCAGGTCCTCCTCCCAGTTAAGTGCTTATGTACACACACTTTGGGGTACAATTTCAGAGCATCCAGCAAGTTCCTAAAGCACATCAATGGCCTCTTTGTTTAAAACAAACAGAAACCTGCTCTAAAGAACAGAAGTAAATCTTAGAAAATAAAGAGAGCTTATTAATGCTGCATTGTTAGGACAGTAACACCTAGAGTTAACTATTCTGTTTCGCAGAGTAGACAGTGGCTCTGTTTCTTGTTTGGTTTTTCAGCTGTGGCACTGGCGGCGATTCTGGTAGTGTAATTGTTTGTTGTGGGGGAATACTGGGCACAGCTTCTGCCACGATCACGTTCCCTGCCCCCTCCCTCCAGTTTCCATAGCCAAGAAGGTCCCTAGACATTGCCGAATGCCCCAGGGGGCAGGGAAAATTGCCCCCTGTTAAGAACCACTGGTTTATAGCAATTACAATTGTCATTCTTGAGTTACTCAGGCCTAAGAACCAGATTTTTTATCCCTTTTTAATTGTGTGTGTGTGTGTGTGTGTGTGTGTGTGTATGTGTGTGTGAGAGAGAGAGAGAGATAATGAAGATTGAATGCAGGGGCATTCTAACTCTGAGCTACACACCCCAGCCCTATTTTATTTTATTTCATTTAGTTTCAGTCAAGAAAAAGATATACTTTAAAAAGTGTGGTTCTTGCTGGGAATGGTGCCTCACACCTGTATTCCCAGTACTTGGGAGGCTGAGACAAGAGGATCATAGGTTCAAGTCCAGTCTCAGCGACCTAGCGAGACCATGTTTGAAAATAAAAATAAGCCGGGTGTGGTGGCGCACCCTTGTAATCCCAGCATTTGGGAAGCTGAGACCGGAGGATCCGGGTTCGCGGCCAGCCTCAGCTACCTAGTGAGGCACTCTGCAACTTAGTGAGACTCGGTTTCAAAATAAAGAATAAAAAATAGGGCTAGGGGTATAGCTCGGAGGTAGAATACCCATGAGTTCAATCCCCAGTACCACAAAAAAAAAATAAATAAATAAAATAAAATAAAAATAAAAAGGGCTGAGGGTGTAGCTCAGAGGTAGAATGCCTCTGGGTTCAATTTCCAGTACCACACACACATATATAATGGTGCATTATAATCACATATAATGGTACATTATAATAGTAAATTCACAGTGATACATACATATATGCACATTGTATAATTTGGACTATTCCATTAAGAACCACACTGTGTGTGTGGAGGGGGGCGTATATCTTTTTCTTGAGTGATTGAGATCTCCTATAAAACTTCAAGCAACTGGGCATGGTGGCACACACCTGTAATCCCAGTACTTGGGAGGCTGAGACAGGAGGATCACAGGTTCAAGGCAAACCTCAGCAACTTAGTGAGGCTATCAACAACTTAGCAAGATCCTGTTTCAAAATTTAAAAAATAAGGTTGAGCATGGTGGCGCACGCTTGTAATCCCAGTACTTGGGAGACTGAGACAGGAGGATCACGGGTTTAAAGCCAACCTCAGCAACTTGGTGAGACTCTCAGCAACTCAGCGAGACCCTCTTTCAAAATAAAAAATAGCATAGATCTGAGAGTGTACCCTGGAGGTAGAAGGCTCCTTGCATTCCATCCCCAGTACCACAAAAAATGAATAAATAAAAAACGAAGGAGAATTAATGAAAGAAACACTTCCATTGATGTTATGTACATATGTGAAATTATCAATGCCAATTTCTTTTTTTTTTTTTTTTTTCGGTACCAGGGATTGAACTCAGAGGCGTTCTACCTCCGAGCTATACCCCCAGCCCTATTTTTTACTCTTTATTTCGAAACCGAGTCTCACTAAGTTGCGGAGTGCCTCACTAGGTAGCTGAGGCTGGCCGCGAACCCGGATCCTCCGGTCTCAGCCTCCCGAATGCTGGGATTACAAGCGTGCGCCACCACGCCCGGCTATCAATGCCAATTTCAATATCATGTATGAGAAAGGGGAGGGCGTAGAGAGGGAACCAGGGAGAGGCTTACCAAGTGCTGTGTGCATGTATGTCACTATCACTCTGAACTACATTATGATGTGAGACTACAATGCACCAATAAAAGTATAATAAATAAATATAATAAAACTAAAAAGGGCTGGGTGTGTAGCTCAGAAGTAGAATGCCCCCTGGGTTCAAACACGAGTCCCACCCCCCCACCCCTGGCACCACACACATATTCAACCACATTGAGCAGGATGAAAGCAGCTCAACAATTGAATTACCTGAAAATATATAAGCTTTTGTTCTCTAAAATACCAGAAAGAAAGTTTATATAGGCCCCTTGCTCTACTGATTGATTGATCCACTAATGTCGCTCATTCACTGACTATTTATCAAATGCTAACAACGTGCCAGACACTGTGCCATTGCTGGCACTCCAGTGATGAACAGAGTAGATATGGTCCCCACAGTATGGAACTTAAAATCCAATCAGACTAGCCGGGCGTGGTGGCACACACTTGTAATCCCAGCATTCGCATTCGGGAGGCTGAGACTGGAGGATCCGGGTTCGCGGCCAGCCTCAGCTACCTAGTGAGGCACTCCGCAACTTAGTGAGACCCTGTCTCAAAAAATAAAGAATAAAAAATAGGGCTTGGGGTATAGCTCGGAGGTAGAATGCCTCTGAGTTCAATCCCCAGTACCACACACACACACAAAAAAATCCAATCAGACTAAAGAAAAGTAATGGGAGGCTGAGACAGGAGGATTGCAGGTTTGAGGCCAAGCACACGGTAATTTAGTTAGACTCCATTTTAAAATAAAAATGGAACTGGGGGTGTTGCTCAGAATTAGAGCAGCCCTTGGTTCAATCCCCAGTGCTACAAAAAAGAACAAGTGAAACGTACAATAAACTGTGATACATGCTATAAAGGAAGCACCTGGAGCGCACAGATAGAGACTAACAAAAGGATTAGCTAGGATTGCTATGATAGGTCTCTCTGAAGATGTGACATTTAAGATCAGAACTTAGAGGTTGAAAAAGAGTCAGCTAGGTTTTAAAAAGAAGAAAGAAAGGAAAACAACTGACTAGAGGCCAAGTGTTCTAGGCAGTGAAGACAACGATGCACAGAGATGCTGAGGCAAGAACAAGGCCACTGTGGCTGGGGCCTGTAGTGAGGGCCCAGGGGCATGAGATGGAACGAGGAGGAACCAGGCCCTGTGGGGCCTGTAGGCCGTGGAAAAAAGTGAGAGGTTTGCAGGCAGAATACTCCTGGGTTCAATCCCCAGCAACACACACACACACACACACACACACACACACACACACACACACATAAATAAAATAGGGCTGGAGGTGTAGTTCAGAGGTGGAACTCCCCTGATTTCCATCCTTAGTACCACACCAAAAAAAAATTCATCCATATTGTACTATGTATATGAACTTCATCCTTTTGGTGGTACTAGGGATTGAACTCAGGGGCATTCTACCTCTGAGCTACACCTCCAACCAGATTCTATTTTATTTTTTGTTTTGAAACATGGTCTCAATAAGATGCTGCCTCGATAATATATTGAGGCTGGTCTCAAACCCACAATCCTCCTGTCTCAGATTCCCAAGTACTAGGATTACAAGCATGTGCCACACACCTGGCTATGCCACATTTTCTTTTCCCTCTTTCTTTCTTTTTTTTTCAATACTGGGGATTGAACCCAGGGACATTCTACCTCTGAGTTACACCCCCAGTCCTATTTCTTATTTTGAAGCAGGGTCTCACTAAGTTTCAGAGGGCCTCACTAAGTAGCTGAGGCTGGCTGAGAACCTGGATCCTCCGGTCTCAGCCTTCCTAGTACTGGGATTACAGGCGTGCACCACTGTGCCCGATTGGATTTCATTTTAAATAGTGGGAAGCCACTAACAGCTTTTAACATAATTTAATGCATGTGTTACATTTACTCTGGCTGTTGTGTGGAGCAGAGTTGGAGAGGGCACATTGGGACAAAAATGGAACTATGGAGACCAGTTTGGAGGCTGGTGTCAATGGATGAATAATAGTGGCAGTGAAAATGGGAAGAGTGATTATTTTTTATTTATAGATTTGACATATATGTTGATGAATTAGATGTAGATGGGAAAGAGAGGGATTGACATTTCTGACTTGAGCAGTTAGATGGACAGTGGAATGAGTTATTGAAATGAGAAAGAATAGATTAATAAAAGAGAAAGAAAGGACTGGGCATGGAGGTGCACACCTGTAATCCCAGTACTTGGGAGACTGAGATAGGAGGATAGCAGATTCGCAGCCAGCCTCAGCTACTTAGTGAGGCCCTCCACAACTTAGTGAGACCCTGTTTCCAAATAAAGAATAAAAATAGGGCAGAGAGTGTAGCTCAGAGGTAGAATAGAATGCCCATGGATTCAATCTCCAGTACCAAAAAAAAAAATTCACAGAAGAGAGCCACTTAGTCTGACTGGGGCAAGGGAGTCAGGTGGGGGTCAGGGAAGGTGCCCCAAAGATAATGTCTGAGCTGAGGATGAGATGAGTATTGGACAGCAGGAAACACCAGAAGTGAAGGAAGTAGCAATAGAACAGCACTGGGGAACACCACAGTGTGATGCAGTTAGGAAACTCTGAACACTGTGATCATTAGGAGCACATAAACTGAAGGCAGGGAATGCTCAGAAACGAGACTGGATACATAATATTGACAGTGGCTGACAATTATTGGTCACTTATATGCCAGGCATTCTACGAAGGGCCTTACATGGATAGCTTGTTGAATCGTTGTGTTATAATACAGCTAGGCAACTGAGACAGGAGATTGGGGACCTTGCCCAGGGTTACTCGCTGTCTAAGCTGAGATTCAGACCAGGCAGTTTAATTGCAGAGCCTGTGTTGTTAACCACAGTAAATCTTCAGCGTCGTGTTGAGCTGAGAGTGTACCTGTTAGGAGCTCTGAGTCATGGAAGGGCAGTGACGTGGTCAGCTGTGTGTTTCAGTGAGATGACTCAGAGTGATTTAAAGAGCCCACACTGGTGGCTGAGGCAGTACATCAGGCAAGCAATGAAAAGAGCTTGAAGTAAGGATGGAGACGAGAGGAAGATTTAGGAAATGTTTGGGAGGTAGAATTAGCACAGATCATGATTAATTGGATTCTGGGGCAAAGGACAGGGAGAAATCTGAGATGTCATGGTGATTTCTGGCTCCAGTGAATGGATGATGTTACTGTGTAACAAATACAGGAAGAGAAGCACTAAAAGCAAGACATTTTTATGCTGAGTACCAGGTGCCTGTGAAACACCCAAGGGAGTCCACTTAAAACATGATGTAAGTCAGGTGTGGTGACGCACACTTGTAATCCCAGTCCTTGGGAGGCTGAGACAGGAGGATCACAGGTTCGAAGCCAGTCTTAGGGAAGCCCTCTGCAACTTAGTGAGACCCTGTTAAAAAAAAAAAACAATAAAATAGGTCTGGGTGTGTAGCTCAGAGGTAGAAGACCCCTGGGTTCAATCCCCAGTACCCCCCCCCACAAAACCCATAATGTGAGAAGTTCAGAGAATAAGTCATGACTTGATGTAGCTCTGAGAATTAAGAGTGTTTAGGAGGTAGATGAAATAGTGATCGTGGGGCTGGGAGTGTAATTCCATGGTAGAATGCTTGCCTAGCATGCTCAAGGCCCTGGATTCAATCCCTAGTACTGTAGGGGAAAAAGTGAGCAGGTAGGGTGTGGTGGTGCAGGCCTATAATTTCAGTACTTGGGAGGCTGAGACAGGAGGATCGCAGTTGGAGGACAGACTTGGCAACTTATTGAGACCCTCAGCAACTTAAAGTCTCTGTTTCAAAATAAAAAGGGCTGGGAGTAAAGCTTGGAGGTAAAATGCCCCTGGGTTCATTTTCCCATAGCCACCCCCCGCCCCAAAATCATGAGAGCAGATGAGATTACGCAGGGAGAATGTTTAAGAAGCAATCATAGAGCCAGTGAGGGAACTGTAGAGAATTTCATCATTTTAAGGAATGAACAAAACAAAAACAAGCTCACACAGGATACTGGGGAAAAAATGCTCACAAAGAAAAACAATACAGCACAGTGATTAAAATCAGGAACTCCAGACCCATTCTGAGTGAGTTTGTATCCTGAAGGTCCTACCATTTACCAGCTAAGTGATGTTGGGCAAGCTACATCACCTTGCTAAGCTTTGGAGGATTAATTGTACATGTTGTATATGTAAAGTTCTCAGTGTCAGCTAAACTTTATAGGAAGGAAGCCAGAGAGGATCATGGAATCCAGAAATCAAAAGTTTAAAACATGGAGCTGGGCATGTTAGCACACACCTGTAATGCCAGTACTTGGGAAGCTGAGACAGGAAGATCACAGGTTGGAGACCAGCTTCAGCAACTTAGTGAGATTCTCATCAACCTAGTGGGATTCCTGTTTCAAATTTTAAAAAAATAAAATAAAAAGGGCTGGGGGTGTAGCTTGTAGCTTGGAGGTAGAATGCCCCTGGTTTCAATCCCCAGTACCACAAAAAGAAAGAAAGAAAGGAAGGAAGGGAGGGAGGGAGGGAGGGAGGGAGGGAAGGAAGGAAGGAAGGAAGGAAGGAAGGAAGGAAGGAAGGAAGGAAGGAAGGAAGGAAGGAAGTTTAAGAGACAGAATGCTGAGATGTGAGAAATGCCCCTGAAAGGTAGAATTCACTAAGGACTTAACTGAAATATGGATTCAATTTGGCAACATGGAGGCTATTGGTGATCTGGATGAGAAGAATTTCAACAAAGTGGAGCAGGCAGAGGCCAGACAATAATAGGTCAAGTGGTGAAATAAGATAAAGAAAATGGCAGCAATTGAGAGGGCTAACTCGTTCAAGGAGCTTGCTGTTTGAGGAAAAATCTCGATCAAGTAAGCAATGAAATAGGTACAAGAATGCTCACTTTCGCTTTATGTACCACAGCAAGATAATGACACTATCCTAAATGTCCAGGAGTGCAGGAACAAGGGGTCAATAGGAAGGTTGGGAAAAGTGGCAAGTGTTGGAACTGTAATTGAAGAGACTGAGAGAGGCGCTGACCAGAGATGAGTGAAAGGTTAATGAAGAATCCTGGCCCGGCTGGTGGTGCATGCCTGTAATCCCAGTAGTTGGGAGGTTAAAACAGGAAGATTGCAGGTTTGAGGCCAGCCTCAACAACTGATGAAAAGTCGATATAGCTCATCCACATCCAAAGCAAGGGACGAAGTTGGGTTCTGGAAATTGCATTCTATGTGTATGTAATTTGTCTTGTTTTTTTTTTTTTATAAACCAAGAATATTTCCTGAATATGTTCACAACCAATGAGCACAGCCTGTTTGGGGAGCTAATTCCTGCAGCTGATGGTGCTGCCAACTGTTAGTCAGATTTCCGGAAGCAGCAGAAAGCACTTCCAACCCCCGTCTCAGCACCTGGAACAAAGCAGATGCTGAGTGCCCCAGCAGGTGACTGTGACCAGAGCTCTCAGTTTCTGTTCCCAGCTGGTTTCTAGATGAGGTCCTAGTGCCCAATCCAATCATCTTTTGCTCCCATACGTGCGCACACACACACACACACACAAACACACACACACACACACACACACACACACACTCCGTGAAGCAAATTTCCCACCTGAATTCTGCCCACTTCTGAGTAGGAGAATTAGCCAATTCTACCCACACGACAGCTCTCTTGGCTTGAAGGACCTACAGAACATCATGCTGAGTGAGATCAGCCAGTCGCAGAAAGTCAAGGGTCCTGTTTTCTCTTACATGTAAAAGTAGAGGGAAAATAGGAAAGAAAAGGGACTTCAAATAAATGAGGAGACAGTAGAATAGTAGAAGGGGATTGAGGGAGGGAGGTGGGGAGGTGACTGTGACCAGAGCTCTCAGTTTCTGTTCCCAGCTGGTTTGTAGATGAGGCCCTAGTGCCCATTCCAATTGTCTTTTGCACACACACACACACACACACACACACACACACACACACACATACATACACACACACTCCGTAAAGGCTTGAGAAAGGAAACAGTTCTAATAACACTACGTCCATATATGAAGGTATCTATCACTACCCGCCTCACTTACACGTACAGGTAAAAGGGGTAGCAGGATGGGATCTGTAAAATCAAAGAGATCTGTATTATAATCAGACAGTTGAGAGCCAAAGACCAAGAGATAATCATGAAAGCAGCAAAAGAGAAGTAACCATCACATACAAGAAATCTTCAATGAGGTTAACAGCCAATTTTTCATATAAATTAGAGGCCAGAAGGCATTGGGATGACATATTTAATGTACCAAAAGAAAAAACTGTCAAAAAAATTCTATATCCAGCAAAGCTGTCCTTCAAATATAAGTGAGAAATTTGGCATGGTGGTGCATGTTTGTAATCCCAGTATGTGGGAGGATCACAGGTTCAAAGCCAGCCTCAGCAACATAGTGAGGCCCTTAGCAACTTAGTGAGACCCTATTTCCAAATAAAAAATAAAATCGGGCTAGGGGTAGAGGGTAGCTTGGAGATAGAAGGTCCCTGGGTTCAATCCTCAGCACCACAAAAAAAATAGAGAGAGAGAGAGTGAGACCCTGGTGTGGTGGTGCCCACCTATAATCGCAGTACTTGGATGGTTCAATCAGGAGGATAACAGGTTTGAGACCATCCTCAGCAACTTAGCGAGATACTATTTCAAATATAAAAAAATAAAATAGGGCTCTGGAGTAGCTCAGAGGTAGATTGCCCTTGGGTTCAACTCCCAGTATCCCCTCACCCCCCCCCCAAGATTGAGTGAGAACTTAAGATATTACTAAAGAAACAAAAGTCAAGGGGGTCTGTTATCACTAAGCCTGCCCTACAAGAGATGCTAACAGGAGTTCTTCAGGCCAACGTGAAAAGACAGTGGACAGAGCCCAGTACAGTAGCATGTACCTATATCCTGCTGCCTCAGCTGTGTGGGAGGCTGAGGCAGGAGGATAGTGAATTCAAGGCCATCCTTGGCAATATAGTGAGACACTGTCTCAGAAAAAAAAAGGAAAGACATTAGACAATGCCTTGAAACCGTATGAGGGAATGAAGATCTCAACTAAAAGGAACGGCCGGGACAAATATCAAAGCAAGTCTTACTATAGTTTTGGTTTGTGACTTCACTCTTAATTTCCGGGACAAATATCAAAGCAAGTCTTACTATAGTTTTGGTTTGTGACTTCACTCTTAATTTCTGATATGATTAAAAAGAGAAATACATAAAATAACTATAAACCTATGTTATTGGGCACACAATGTATAAATATGTAATTTGTAACAACAACCCAAGGAAGAGGATGGAGCTAATTAAAAGACATCTTTTTAGACCCTGTCAAGGTCAGTATCAATTTAAAATAGATTGTAGTACATTTAAGATGTTAAATGCAATTCCTATGGTGCCAAGAAGAAATATGTTTAAAATTGTGTCAATAGAAATGAAAAGGAAACCAAAATGATTCACTACAAATAATCAACTATTTAAGAGAGTAATGGAGATAATGTGGGAAAAAACTGTAAAGAGAAAGAGAAAAAAAAGGAAGTGGCAAAAATCCTTCTTTATCAGCAAACAGATTTAAGGTAAGAAGATTAGAGTCTCCAATCAAAAGGCAGAGAAAGACAGAATGAATTTAAAATGAAATAGCATGATCTAACTACACTTTTCAAAAGAGACTCACTTTAGATCCCAAGATGCAATTAAGTTGACAGTTAAAGGGTAGAAATAAAATAATTAATGCAATTGGTAACCAGAAAGAGGTAGAGGGGCCATACCAATGTGGCCAGACACAATAGACTTTAAATCAAAAACTATTATAAAAGACAGACATTATATAGTGATAAAAGGATTGATTAATCGAGGAGATATAACAGTTATATGTACACCAAGTAACAGAGCCCTGAAAATATAAGAAGCAAACGTTGACAGAATTGAAGTGAGAAATAGTTCTACAATAATAGTTGGAGACTTGAATCCACTATTTCAATAATGGATAGGTCATTTAGACAGGAGAGCAAGAATTAAATAAGAGAATTTAAACAGCCTTATAAATCAAACTAGACCTAACAAACATAAATATAATATTATATTCCAAAATAGCAGAGTACACATTCTCAAGTGCACATGGAACATTCCCTAGGATAGACCATATGTTAGGCCAAATCAAATCTCCATAAACTTTTAAAGATTGAAATCAGGGACTATGCCGGGCGTGGTGGCGCACACTTGTAATCCTAGTACTTGGGAGGCTGGGGCAGGAGGATTGCAGTTTTGCAGCCAGCCTCAGCTACTTAGTGAGGACCTCCACAACTTAGTGACATCCTGTTTCAAAATCAATAATTAAAAATAGGGCTGGGGGTCTAGCTCAGAGGTATAGCCTGTAGGTTCAATCCCCAGTACCCCCCCCCCAGAAAAAGAAATCAGGGGCTATGTGTGTAACTCAGTGATAGAACTCTTGCCTGGTACGTCTAAGGTCTTGGGTTTGATTCGCAAGACCACAAAAATAAAAAAGGAAGAAAGATTGAAATCATACAATGTATTGTCTCTTGCCACCATGGAAAAAAGCTAAAAATCAACAAAAAAAGGAAAAGTTGGAAGCTCACAAATATCCTGAAATTAAGCAACAAACTCTAAACAACCAATAAACCAAAGAAGATACCACCAAGGAAATTAGAAACTACCCCCTGACAAATGACAATTGAAACATAATATACAAAAAAGTATGAGATGCAGCAAGAACCATGCTCAGAGGGAAATTAATACCTGTAAAAACCAATGTTAAAAAGAAGAAAGAAGCCAGGCATGGTGGTGCACGCTTATAATCCCAGTACTTGGGAGACTGAGACAGGAGTTTCAGGTTTGTGGCCAGCCTCCGCTACTTAGTGAAGTCCTCCACAACTTAGGGAGACCATGTTTCAAATAAAAAAGAAAATGGGACTGGGATTGTAGCTCAGAGGTAGAATGTCCCTGGGTTCAATCCCCAGCTATACACACACACACACACACACACACACACACACACACACACAAACACGATCTCAAGTTCAAGACCAGCCTGGGCAACTTAGTGAGATCCTGCCTCAAAATAAAACAAAATAAAAAGGGCAGTGGTAGATCACCCCTGGGTTCAATCTACAGTACTGAAAAGGAGAGAGAAAAAAAAGGAGGAGGTAGTGGAAGAGGAGGAGGATCTCAAATCAATAGCTTACCTGTATACTTTGAAGAACTAGAAAAAGAAAGCACAATCCAATTTAACAGAAGTAAGAAAATAATGAAGATTAAAATGGAGGTAAATGAAATAGAGCCTGGAAAAACAATGAGAATCAACAAAACCAAATATTTCTTTGGAAAAGAATTCACAAAATTGGACAAACTTTTTGCTAGACTGACAAAGGAAAAAAAAGAAAGATGTAAATAACTAAAATCAGAAAATAAAGTGGGGTACATTGCTACTGACCTTTCCAAGTTACAAAAGATTCTAAGAGAATTCTATTAGCAATTGTTATTAAATGATAGCCTAGGTGAAACGAACAAGTTTCCAGAAACAAATTACCTAAACTGACTCATGAGAAATATAAAATTTCAAGAGACTTTATGACAAGTAAAGAGATTCAATCAGTAATCAGATTCTCTCAATAAAGAAAAGCCCAGGACCAGATGGCTTCACTGGTGAGTTCTATCAAACATTTAGAGAAGAATTAAAGTTGGACATGGTGGGCCACATCTGTAATCCCAGTGCTTGAGAGGCTGAGAGGAGAGGAGCTCAGATTTGAGGTCAGCCTCAACAACTTAGCAAGACCTTCTGCAACTTAGGGAAACCCTGTTTCAAAGTAAAAAAAGGGCCGGCCGTGGTCACCCACACTTGTAATCCCAATACTTGAGAAGCTGAGACAGGAGGATCACAGGTTTGGGCAAATAATGAGACTTTCATCAGCCTAGTGAGACTCTGTCTCAAAATAAAAACAAAATAGGGCTGGGGGTGGTATAGCTCAGTGGTAGAATGCCCCTGAGTTCAATCTCCAGTGCCACAAAAATAAAATAAAATAAATTTAAAAAGGTAAAGAATTCAGGCTCTTTGCTTCTGGCCTCTGTGATGTGAGAGCACCTCTCTCTCTCTCTCTCTCTCTCTCTCTCTCTCTCTCTCTCTCTCTCTCTCTCTCTCTCTCTCTCTCTCTCTCTCTCTCCCCCCCCCCCCCCTCTCTCTCTCTCTCTCTCTCTCTCTCTCTCTCTCTCTCTCTCTCTCTCTCTCTCTCTCCCCTTCCCGCTGCCATGCCCTGAGCTCTGCAGATATAACCATGCCTGACATGAACTGAAACTCCAAGATCTCCAAAAAAACTATCAAAAGTAAGGTGCATGTGTTCTCTGCTAGACGTTACCAAAATGATTTTTTTTTCAGTACTGGGGATTGAATCCAGGGCGGGGGGGCATTCTACCTCCAAGCTACACCCCCAGCCCTATTTTTTTTTTAACGGTACTAGGGATTGAACTCAGGGGCATTCTACCTCCGAGCTATACCCCCAGCCCTATTTTTTATTCTTTATTTTGAAACAGGGTCTCACTAAGTTGCAGAGTGCCTCACTAGGTAGCTGAGGCTGGCCGCGAACCCGGATCCTCCGGTCTCAGCCTCCCAAATGCTGGGATTACAAGCGTGCGCCACCACGCCCGGTTTATTTTATTTATTTTTATTTATTTTTATTTTTATTTTTTGCGGTACTGGGGATTGAACCCAGGGGCATTCTACCTCCAAGCTACACTCCCAGCCCTATTTTTTATTCTTTATTTTTGAAACAGGGTCTCAGTAAGTTGCAGAGGGCCCCACTAAGTAGCTGAGGCTGGCCTCAAACCGGCGATCTGCCTGTCTCAGCCTCCCAAGTGCTGGGATTACAAGCGTGCGCCACCACGCTCAGCTCCAAAATGATTTCTTTGTTTGCTGATGGTACGGTTAGAATTTCTTAATGGCTCATTTTTAGCAGCAAGCAGGACCATGATCACACACTTATAACACTGTAACCACTACCAACAAAATGCTGATTAGATGGTAATGCTGTTCCTCCTTAACGGCCAGCCTCATCTACTTAGTGAGGAGGCTCCTGTCTCCATTCCTAAAAATGTTGACCTTAACCTTCAATTCCCATATCAGGGTCTCCTGCTTTTCATACCAATGGTATCAAAGACAACAACAGTGTCAAAACAGGAACATCTCTATGTTGACTTAAGCTTCACACATCACAGAATTATAGTATTTTCCTTAAAAACCAAAAAGAATTAATAATAATCCCTCTCAAACTCTTCCAGATAATAGAGCAAGTATTTGATCCAACTGAAAATGGATCATCAATCTAAATATAACAGCTAAAACCATAAAGATCTTAGAAGAAAACTTAAAACATGAATTCCATGACCTTGAATTTGTCAGTGGATTCTTGATATGACAACAAAAGCATGAGCAACACTTGTAATCCCAGCATTCGGGAGGCTGAGACAGGAGGTCCTGGGTTCGCAGCCAGCCTCAGCTACCTAGTGAGGCACTCTGCAACTTAGTGAGACCCGGTTTCAAAATAAAGAATAAAGAATAGGGCTGGGGGTACAGCTCAGAAGTAGAATGCCTCTGAGTTCAATCTCCAGTACCACACACAAAAAAAAACCTTAAACTTTTATACTGCAAAAGAAAGCAAAAAGACAGTCTACAAAATGGACAAAAATATTTTCAAATCATATCTGATAAGGGCTTAATATTTATAATATATAAAGAAAGAGCTCCTACAGTTCAACAAAAAGATAAAAGACCCATTGTAAAAGTTGGCAAAGAAATTGAATAGAGATGTAAAGATATTCAACATCATTAGTCATTAGGAAAAAGTAAATTAAAACTACAGTGAGAGCTGGGCGTGGTGATACATGCTTGTAATCCCAGCGTTTGGGAGGCTGAGACCGGAGGATCTGGGTCCGAGGCCAGCCTCAGCTACCTAGTGAGGCACTCTGCAACTTAGTGAAACCCTGTTTCAAAATAAAGAATAAGAAATAGTGCTGGGGGTATAGCTCAGAAGTAAAATGCCCCTGAGTTCAATCCCCAGTATGGCAAAAAAAACTACAGTGAGATACCATATCTTACCTACAAGTATGGCTATACTCAAAAAAGTGGAAAACATAGCTGGGTGTGGTGGCACATGCTTGTGATCCCAGTACTTGGGAGGCTGAGACCGGAGGATCTGGGTTCTTGGCCAGCCTCAGCTACTTAGTGAGGCCCTCTGCAACTTAGTGAGACCCTGTTTCAAAATAAGGAATAAAAAATAGGACTGGGGGTGTAGCCCAGAGGTAGAATGTCCCTGGGTTCAATCCCCAGTACCGCAAAAAAAAAAAAAAGGAAGAAAGGAAGAAAAGAAAATGTGGCATAGCCAGATGTGTGGCACATGCCTGGCTATGAGACAGGAGGATTGTGGGTCTGAGACCAGCCTCAACATATTAGTGAGCCAGCATCTTAGCAAAACCCTGTTTCAAAGTAAAATAAAATCTATTTGGGGGTGTAGCTCAGAGGTAGAATGCCCCTAAGCTCAATCCCCAGTAGCCCCCAAAAAAGAAAAAGAAAATATGGTATAGGAATACAACAAAATACTGTACAGAGATTAAAAAGGATGAAGTTCTTATACATGGTACAATATGGATGAATTTTCTTTTTTTTAGTGTGATACTGAGGATGGAAATCAGGAGATTTCCACCTCTGAACTATACCTCGAGGCCTATTTTATTTGTGTATTTGTGTGTGTGTGTGTGTGTGTGTGTGTGTGTGTGTGTGTGTGTGTTGCTGGGGATTGAACCCAGGAGTATTCTACCTCTGAACTATATCCCCAGCCCTATTTTTATTTTTTTTTAGTTTGAAATGGTCTCACTAAGTTGTGGAAGGCCTCACAAAGCTGCTGGGGCTGGTCTTGAACCTGTGATCCTCCTGTCTCAGCCTCCCAAGTACTGGGATTACAAGCATGTGCCACCACATTCAGCTCTATTTTCTTTTTTGAAACAGGGTCTCACTAAATTGCAAAAGGCCTCAGTAAGTTGCTGAGGCTATCTTCAAATCTACGATCCTCCTATCTCAGCCTCCCAAGTGCTAGGATTACAAGAATGCACCGCCAGATTTATGAATTAATCTTTTTTGGGGGGGGGATGAGTACTGGGGATTGAACCCAGATGCTTCTTCCTCTGAGCTACACCCCTGGCCCTATTTCATTTTTTATTTTGAAATAGAGTATTTTTAAGTTGCCGAGGGCCTCATTAAATTGTTTCAATCCTCCTGTCTCAACCTCCCAACTACTGGGATTAATGATTGGATGGATGAATCTTGAAAACATGCCAAGGCAAATAAGCCAGACACAAAAGTACTACAATTTCATTTATATGAACTATATATACAATAGATAAATTCATGGACACAGAAAGTAGATGTCTCCATCAATATTTTCACTGCTGTAATCCAAAATGACTGACCACACAATTTAGAGGAAGGAAGATTTACTTGCTCACAGTTTTTGGAGATTTTAGAGGTTCAGTCCATGTCAGGCCGGGTCTGTGGAGCTCAGAACATGGTGCAGGATGTGGAAAGAAGGAGAGCTCTAGGCTCTGCTCTTACATTGTGGCAGCTGGAAGCAGAGAGAGAACAGGATGAAGAGAAACTATATATAATCCTCAAGGCCACACCCCCAGAGACCCCTCCTTATCAACCAAGCCCAGCTTTCCAACATTGCTATCTTGTTTCCATGAGGGCTAGGGGGACATTCTAAATCCAAACCATTACAGTAGATTATAGATTTTTTTGTTTTATATATTTTATCACAATAATATAGAAATAATCAAAATTTAAAGATGGAGCATATCATGAGTCATCAAACAAACCTCATCAAATTTGAAAGAAGGAAATGGAACAGTGTATACTCTAGTCAAAATGGAATCAAACAGTAAATTAATAAAAGAAAGATAATAGTATAATCTTAGAGTGCAGAAACTAAAAATAACCTACAAAACAATCCATGGGTCTAAAAGGAAATTTTAAAAATACATAAAACTGAGTTAAAATGAAAATACGATATGCAAAAAATTTCTAGGACACAGCTAAAACAGTACTGAGGGGGAGACTTATAACATTTGATCCTTTTTAAAATGGATTGTCTCTAATCAACAATTAAACATGGCAGTATAGCAAACTAGAAGAAAGAGCAAAATAAACCCAAAGCAAATAAAATGAAGGAAATAGTAAGAACATAAATGAATGAAAGTGAAAATAATAATAGAGAAACTCGATGAAACCAAAGGTTTTTCTTTGAAAACATCAATAAAATTGACAAATCTCTAGCAAGACTGACAAAGGAAAATACAGAGGAAACACAAGTTACCAATATCATGAATGAAATGGGATATCACCACAACCCTTCAGACATCAAAATAATATTAACAGCCAGGCTTGAGGGTGCACACCTGTTATCCTAGTATTTCAGAGGCTGAGACAGGAGCATTGCAGGTTCGAAGCCAGCCTCAGTGACTTAGCGAGGCCCTCCACAACTTAGTAAGACCCTGTTTGAAAACAAAAAATAAAAAGTGCTGGAGCTGTAGCTCAGAGGTAAAATGCCCCTGGGTTCAATCTCCAGCACCACACACAAAAAATCCTAACAGCTAGTCACAGTAGTGCAGGCCTGTAATCTGCATACTTGGGAGGCTGAGACAGGAGGAGAAACAAGTCAAGGCCAGGCCTGGGCCTCATAGCAAGAAGCTGTTTTAAAATTTAAAAAAAAAAAACAAAAAGAGCTGGGATATATCTCAGTGTTAGAGCATATCTGGGTTCAATCCCCAATAACACACACACACACACACACACACACACCCAACAACAACAAATACTAAGAGAATACAACAAACAACTACATACAACAACTACATACATAAATTTTCAACTTAGGCTAAATGGACTAATGCTTCAAAAACTACAAACTGAGCTGGGCATGGTGGTACATACTTGTAATCCCAGTACTTGGGAGGCTGAGACAGGAGGATCGCAGGTTCTTGGCCAGCCTCAGCAACTTAGTGAGGCCCTCCACAGCTTAGTGAGACCTTGTTTCAAAATAAAAATGAAATAGGACTGGGATTGTAGCTTGGAGATAGAATGCCTCTGGGTTCAATCCCCAGTGCCATACACAGACACAATAAAACTACAACTACCATAACTCACCAAATATGAAATGATTTGACTAGCCCTATAGATCTTAAGGAAATTAAATTTATAATTTAAAAACTCCTCAAGAAAGTAATTCTCCAAGCCTTGATGGTTCCACCAGAGAATTCTACCAAACATTTAAAGGAGGAGTTCACACCAATTCTACACAATCTTTCAGAAAATAAAAGAGGAGGAAATGTCTCCCGACTGACTTTATTAAAGCAGTATTATCCTGATACCAAAACCAGACAAGGATAATATAGAAAAAAGAAAAACAGAGCTGTATTCCTGCTCTCAGCTTTGTGTTATCTGAAAGACCCTCTAGGCAGCATCTCAGTAGCATAGGAAACAGAAAGGAAGAAATAAAAGTGTTCCTATTTGTAACTAGGCTGATTGTGTACATAGACAGCTTCAAGGAATCTACACAAACCTCCTAAAACTAATAAATGAGTTCAAGAAAGGTTGCAGGATACAATATCAACATACAAAAATCAATTCTAGCCGGGTGTGGTGGTGCACGCCTATAATCCCAGCAGCTGGGTAGGCGGAGGGCAGAAAGATTGCTTGAGCCCAGGAGTTCCAGACCAGCCTGGACAACATAAACTCTATCTCAAAAAATGTTTTAAAATCAATTCAATATACTATCAATGAATGTATTTCTGTGTACTGTCAAGGAATGTATGGAAATCAAAATTTAAAATACAGTGCCTTTTTTCCCCTTTTTTTGTACTGGGGATTGGATCCAGGGGCATTCTACCTCGGAGCTACACCCCCACCCCTTTTTGTATTTTTTTTAAACAGTGTCTCGCTAAATTGCTGCAATCCTCCTGTCTCAACCTTCCAAGTACTGGGATTATAGGTGATATGCCACCATGCCTGGATAATACAATGCCATTTATGAAGTTTTTTTTTTAATGAAATACATGGGAGTAAGTCTCAAAACACATACTGAATTCGTGTGCTGTAAACTTAAAAAAAAACTGCTGAAAGGAATCAAAGGAGACCTAACTACAGAGGGAGACATACTGTGTTCATGGATTGGAACTCAACATAGTAAAGATGTCGGTTCTCTCCAAATTTCTATACAGATTTAATGCAATTGCTATCAAAATTCAGATATGAGTTTGTGAAGATATAGATAAGTTATAGTGAAATTCATATGAAAAAATGAGCTAGAATAGCTCAAATAATTTTGTAAAGTAAGAACAGAGTGGGAGGAATCACTCTACCAATTTTGACTTAATATATAGCTACAGTCATCAAGATTGTGTGATATTGCCAAAGAAATGGACACATTAAAGGAACAGAACAGAGATCCCAGAAATAGACCCACACAAATACGGCCAATGGATTTTTGACTAAGATCCAAAAGCAATTCAATGGAAGAAAGAGCCTTTTCAATCAATTGTGGGGGAGTTGTTGGCTATCCATCCATCAGCAAATTAGTAAATTGAGTTTAAGAATAAAGGGAAATTTATTGTACTGTTTTTTCAGCTTTTCTGTATATTTGAAAGTTTTGAAAATGAAAAATGAGGGGAAAGAGACATATAAAGTATATCGTGATTATTTTAATTACAATAAGAGATATACCTGTCAAGTAACCATAAGGTAGGAGTGCTTCCTTTTTCTTTTCTTTCTTTCTTTCTTTTTCTTTTTTTTTCTTTTTGTGGTACTGGGGATGGAACCCAGGGACATTCTACCTCTGAGCTACACCTCCAGTCTTATTTTATTCATTTAAATAAAATAATAGGTTGCAGCCGGCCTCACTAAGTTGCTGAGGCTGGCTGTGAACCTGTGATCCTCCTGTCTCAGCCTCCCAAGTACTGGGATTACAAGCATGAACCACCATGCCCAGCTTCTCTAAGGGTATTTCTTTCCCAGGATCAAGGAAGCTAAGAATCTGAAATAGGAAATCAGAAAATTACTTAATGAATCAGGCATGGTAGTGTATACTTGTACAGCAAGTAGTGAGACTCTCATCAATCTAGTGAAACCCTGTTTCAAAAATAAAAATAAAATAGGACTGGAGGTATAGCTCAGAGGTAGAATGCCCCTGAATTCAATCTCTAGTATCAAAAAAAAGTTACATAATAAAGCTGGGCACAGTGGCGCACATACTTCCAGTGCTTGTGAGTCTAAGACAGGAGGATCACAGGTTTGAGGCTAACCTCAGCAACTTAACAAGATCCTGCTTCAAAATAAAAACAGCTGGGGGTGTAGCTCTGAAATTGAAGCCCCCCCCCCCATTCAGTCCCTCATACCAAAAAGAAAGAGAGGAGGGAGGGAGGAGGAGAGAAACAGAAAGTAGAGGGAGGGAGGAAAGGAGGGAGGGAAGGAGGGAGGGAGGGAGGGAGGGAGGAAGGAAGGAAGGAAGGAAGGAAGGAAGGAAGGAAGGAAGGAAGGAAGGAAGGAAGGAACTGAATGAACATGGAGTCAGAGTAAAAGGAAGTTGGAATGGTGCAGCCCATGCACCAAGAAGTCTTTTTCATAATTTCATCTACAACCTTAAAGACCACACAATTTCGTCCATCCTAGGCAGAGTCTCCTACCTAACCCAGCTCCACCTGCTCTCCAGCCACTGCACAAATACAAGTGCCTCCCTCCTGAGACCCTCCCCGCCTCTTCTGCACAGGGAGGGGTGGGAGGTTCTGGACAAACAGCAACATATGTTTAGTATTTAATTCTTCTTGTTCAAATAACGTGTCCACCACCTCTCTGCAACACATTATTCTTAGCACAGTTGACAGTAAGGCTGATTAGATTGCAACTTTCTTCAAGGTCACCTTAATTGCACTCAGGTATTTCCCTAATCTCCATCAACAACACGTCCACAACCACGTCTCGGTATGACTTTACTCTCATGGCCATTCTAGGCCTAGCTCCACATTCTGGAGTCACCCTCCTGCAGCCTAGACTCTGACTACCTCAATTTCCTTAGTTTGAGTTATTTTGTCAGGTCCCATCATAGATTGTTTTTTTTAATATATCAACAGTATTATTGCTTCTTATCAAGTCTTTGCCACCTCTGTACAGATGGATTTTTTTTTGTACAGATGGATTTTTTACAAGAAGTGTGGGCTATAAAGAAGGTATAATAGAGCCGGGCGTGGTGGTGCAAGCTTGTAATCCCAGCATTCGGGAGGCTGAGACCGGAGGATCCGGGTTCGCAGCCAGCCTCAGTTACCTAGTGAGGCACTCCGCAACTTAGTGAGACTCGGTTTCAAAATAAGGAATAAAAAATAGGGCTGGGGATATAGCTCGGAAGTAGAATGCCCCTGAGTTCAGTCCCCTGTACCGCAAAAAAAGAAAAAAAAAGAAGGTGTAATAGATAAAAATGATAAAATTAGATAATATATTTGAAAGTTAAAAGCACTGAACACAGGTAAGGGCTATTACTGCAATCACTAACCAGGTGAAGCCAGTGACCAGACCTTCTGGCAGAGTAGCACAGGACAATCACAGGACTGGTCTGCTCTGGGATTTTGCTACTCCACATCACTCCACCATTTTCAGTCCCATCATGGAGTGAGGAGTCTCTGGGAAGTAGATCCATACAGCCAAAGTCAGAGTCCTTTATAAAGTAGACCTCAAAGTGGTCACTTCACGTGAGCAGTATTATTTGGCAAGACACAACTCTCGTCATCTGCACAAGGCCATCCTGGCTGGCAGGTTCCCAGCTAAGAAACCAGTTGCAGACCAAAAGGCCACTTGGTGAGCACATGGTTGCAACACAAGAATTTGATATTCCCTAGAGATTCTTTTCTAAATCAAACCTAGGTCCTGAATAAATTTCCCTCCACTATAGTAGGGATATTTCTGTGTAAAGAAGCTTTCATCTAGAAATAGACAAGGCTCTCTATGGTCATTCCCCGAAACACTCCGACAGATTCCCTCTTCTTTTTTTTTTTTTTTTCTTTTTTTTTTTTTTTTTTTTTTTTTGCGGTACTGGGGATGGAACCTGGGGACATTCTACCTCTGTACTACAGCCTCAGCCCTATTTTGTTGTTACTTATTTGGAAACAGGGTCTCACTAAGTTGCGGAGGGCCTCACTAAGCAGCTGAGGCTGGCTGCGAACCCAGATCCTCCGATCTCAGCCTCCCAAATGCTGGGATTACAAGCGTGCGCCACCACGCCCGGCAGATTCCCTCTTCTTTACCCTACTCAGGTGCTATCAGTCATCTAAAGCATCTATCTTGACGGCATTATCTTAAGATAATCAAGTTGTGCCAGGTACAATGGCACATGCCTGTAAATCCCAGTTACTTGGGAGGCTGAGACCAGAGGATCCCAGGTTTGAGACCAGCCTCAGCAAATTAATGAGCCCCTGTCTCAAAATAAAACAAAATAAGCCAGGCGTGGTAGCACACGCTTGTAATCCCACCATTTGGGAGGCTGAGACTGGAGGATCCGGGTTCTCGGCCAGACTCAGCTACCTAGTGAGGCACTCCACAACTTAGTGAGACCCTGTTTCAAAATAAAAAATAGAAAATAGGAGCCGGGCGTGGTGGCGCACGCTTGTAATCCCAGCATTCGGGAGGCTGAGACCGGAGGATCCGGGTTCGCGGCCAGCCTCAGCTACCTAGTGAGGCACTCGCAACTTAGTGAGACCCTGTTTCAAAATAAAGAATAAAAATAGGGCTGGGGGTGTAGCTCGGAGGTAGAATGCCCCTGAGTTCAATTCCCA
>PVLC010006580.1:0-15639 GCA_004027655.1 Graphiurus murinus | reverse complement strand
TAGAAAATAGGGCTGGGGGTATAGCTTGGAGGTAGAATGCCCCTGAGTTCAATCCCCAGTACCAATAAATAAATAAATAAATAAATAAATAAATAAATAGATAGATAGATAGATAGATAGATAGATAGATAGATAGATAGATAAATATATTCTGGGTGCAATGGCTATTCCTGTAATCCCAAGACTCAAGAGGTTGAGACAGGGGGATTGCACGTTCAAGACCAGCCTCAGCAATTTAGCAAGGTCCTCCACAACTTAGTGAGATCCTGTTTCTAAATAATAAATAGAACATGATGGGGATGTAGCTCAGAGGTAGAATGCCCATGGGTTCCATCCCCAGTACCACCAAATAAGTAAATTAAATAACTAAAAAGGGATGGGGATATAGCTCAGTAGTAGAGCACCCCAGGGTTCAATCCCCAGTACTAAAAAAACAAAACAATTCAAAGGCAGAAAAAAAAAGACAGCCTTGGTACAACCTCCCACATTCCAGTGTATCGCAACATTTGTAACATTTGAGTGTGGTTGTTTTTCAGCACCTTAATGTCTCCATTGCCCAATACACAATGGCTTATAATGGAAGACAGGACCCATTGTTTGCTACTTCAAAATGTGCTCATCCACCAGTGGCCAGGAACAACTGATGCTTTGGTACTTCACCTCTTCCATCCATTTCCCTATCTCACAAAGAACCAGAGAGCACTCAAGTGCCCCCGGGAGACCACCGAAAGCCAGCCCATGGCTTCAGTGCTGAAGCATGGGTGCTAGCTGAAGACACAAAGGATCCTGGCAAGTCTGTAGCCAGCACCAGTTGTTTGGGAACCAGGAATTCAGGCTGCTAACTCTCAAAGGATAGTGAGAAAACCAAAGGTTAGAAAAGGTAGATGACGCTGGGCGCAGTGGTGCATGCCTAAAATCTTAGCTACTCCGGAGCTGGAGGCAGGAGGATCATGGGTTCTAGGCCAGCCTGGGCACCTTAGCTAGACCCTGTCTCAAAATAAAAATACAAAGGGCTGGGGGTGTAACTCGGTGGCAGAGCACACTGGGTTCAATCCCCAGTATCAAAAAACAACCAAGAAAAAAAACAGACAATTCCATAAAACTGTTTATCTACAGGGCTTCGCACATTACAGGTCCTCAGGAACAATTTGTAAAAGGAAATGAGCAGAGCTGGGTTTGATGGCACACACCTGTAATCCCAGTACTTGGGAAGCTGTGATGGGAGGATTGTAGGTTCAAGGCCAGCCTCAACAACTTAGACTCTCTGCGACTTAGTGAAACTCTGTTTCAAAATAAAATAGGGCTGGAGGTGCAGCTCAGAAGTAGAACGCCCCTAGGTTCAGTTTCCAGTACCAAAAAATAAAAATAAAATAGAGGAAGGAAAGAAGGAAGGAAGGAAAAGGAATGAGCAAATTGTTCAAGGTCTCCCAAATAGTCAGTGTCAAAACCCAAACTCCCAAACCTAGTTGTTTTCTCCCTAACACATTGCCTCAAAAGTCATTTAAAATATCTAAATCATTTAAAATACTTTCTTTCCTCCCTACTCTTAGGAAGTATTTTGAGGAAGAACAGAAGGGACCTTCTGTGCTCTTATTTCATTGTGGACTGGAACTTGTTGACTTCAGGGTCAGAGTAAATTTCCTTAAAAGCTTTTCCTAAACCCCTCACTCTGAGCCCCTGGAGGCCTCTGTTTGATTAAATTCAGCTTTTTTTTATTGTCATCTGCACAGCCTTATCTCCTATTTCTGGTTTCTTGAATAACAACTCTCAAAGTAGAAACATATTCATCTGTATATCCCCACAGTGAATGCCACTCAACAAATTTCTGGTGAATGAGCGAAATTCTACTGACCCAGCTTCCATGATTTGCTGAGATTTGGAACCTGAGTCCTCTGGCTACTGCCTGCAATTCCTGTTAATATTTTATACTACAAGCTGAGGGGCACTAGATATGCTGGTTCCTAAATTCAATAAAACTCTCCCCCAGCCAATAACGGGGATTGAATCCAGGGGCATTCTACCTCTGAGCTACACCCCAATCCTATTTTACTTTTCATTTTCAAACAGGATCTTACTAAGTTGCTGAGGCTGGCCTTGAATTTATGATCCTCCTGTCTCAGCCTCCCGAGCGCTCAACATAACTCTTTTTACAATCTCTTTCTTCCTCTTTTTTTTTTTTTTTTTTTTTTTTTTTTGCGGTACTGGGGATTGAACTCAGGGGCATTCTACCTCCGAGCTACGCCCCCAGCCCTATTTTTTATTCTTTATTTTGAAACCGAGTCTCACTAAGTTGCGGAGTGCCTCACTAGGTAGCTGAGGTTGGCCGCGAACCCGGATCCTCCGGTCTCAGCCTCCCCAATGCTGGGATTACAAGCGTGCGCCACCACGCCCGGCTCTTCCTCTTTTTTCATTAGCCCGTTTTTGGTGCATTCCGTTTCCATTGTCCTATCATTTATTCATTCATACACAATTGTCTGTTGACTTCTCACTGTATGCTACATAGTAGAGATGCAGCCACTGACAGATGGTCCCTATCTTTGAGAACTTGTACTCTAATAGATTAACAGTATATGTACCAGAAAATAAGTACAGATTTTGATAAGTGCTAAGAAGAAAATAAACAGATAATACAGCGGGAAGGTCTGATCTCTCTAAGGGGGGGCAAGCTTAGATCTGAAATATGAAAGATGGGAAGAGCCTTGCCAAAGAGTTACATTCCAGGTGGAGGGCATAGCACGTGGAAAAGTAGGAGAGACCGCCATGCTCAAAGGAAAGGCAAGGATGCCTATGTGACTGGAGCTCATGGAGTAAGAGGGCAGGGAGGACCAGGCGCAGTGACACATGCCTATAATCCCAGTACTTGGGGGGCCGAGACAGGAGGATCACAGGTTCATAGCCAGCCTCAGCTACTTATCAAGATTCTGTTTCAACATAACAAATAAAATGGTGCTAGAAGTGTATCTTGAATGTAGAATACCTCTTGGTTCAATCTAGAAAGAGAGAGAACGCTGAGACCTAGAGGCATGCAGAAGCCTCATCACGTGGGCACTTCATAGCTAGGATAAGAAGTGTCACAGTAAAAGCCAAGGGGGCCAGGGTTGTAGCTCAGTGGTAGAGCACCTGCCTAGCATGTGCAAGGTCCTGGGTTCAATCCCCAGCACCACCCCACCACCACCAAAAAAAAAAGGTCCTAAGCCTCACTCACTGAGTGACTCTAGAACTTACACAGTGGGAACCAAAGGGTTTTTTCTTGTTTGTTTGGGGGTTTTTTGGTTGGTTGTTTTGTTTGCTTTTTGGGGGGGGGGGTAGAGGAGTTATGGGATTGAACCTAGGGCGCTCTACTACTGAACTATACCTCCAGCCTTTTTATTTTTTAGTCTGAGACAGGGTCTGGCTGAGTTGCCCAGGCTGGCTTCAAATTTGCTATCCTTCTGTCTCAACCTCCCAAGTACTGAGATTGCAGGTATGCACCACTGAACCCAGCTCTGCTCATTTCCTTTTAAAATTCTTGCTGAGGGAAGCTGGTGGTGCATGCCTGTAATTGTAGTACTTGGGAGACTGAGACAGGAGGATAGCGGGTTTGAGGACAGCCTCAGCAATTTAGCAATGCGCTCAGCAATCTAGCAAGACCCTATCAAAATAAAAATAGGACTGGGGGTGTAGCTTGGAGATAGAACGTCCCCATGTTCAATTCCCCATACCAGAAAAAATAAATAAATAAAAAGAAAATTGTTGCTGAGGGCCTACAATGTGCCCGGCCCTGTAGATAAACAGTTTTATGAAATTTTTTATTTTTCTTTGTTGTTTTTTGGTACTGGAGATTGGGCCACTGAGTTATACCTCTGGCCCTTTGTATTTTTATTTTGAGAGAGGGTCCAGCTAAGGTGCCCAGGGTGGCCTGGAACCCATGGTCCTCCTGCCTCTGCCTCTGAAGTAGCTGGGATTCTGGGCATGTACCACTGTGCCCAGTGTCATTTACCTTTTCTTTTCTTTTTTTTATGTGGTACTGGGGATTGAACTCAGGGGCATTCTACCTCTGAGCTATAGCCCAGCCCTATTTTTTTATTCTTTATATTGAAACAGGGTCTCACTAAGTAGCTGAGGCTGACCACGAACCTGCGATCCCCCTGTCTCAGCCTCCTCAGTACTGGCATTACAAGTGTGTGCCACCACCTCCTGCTTCATTTACCTTTACTAACCTTTGGTTTTCTCACTGTCCTTTGAGAGTTAGCAGCCTGAATTCCTGGTTCCCAAACAACTGGTGCTGGCTACAGACTTGCCAGGATCCTTTGTGTCTTCAGCTAGCACCCACGCTTCAGCACTGAAGCCATGGGCTGGCTTTCGGTGGTCTCCTGGGGGCACTTGAGTGCTCTCTGGTTCTTTGTGAGATAGGGAAATGGATGGAAGAGATGATATACCAAAGTTGTTCCTGGCCACTGGTGGATGAACACTTTTTTTTTTTTCGATATAAGGGATTAAACCCAGGGAAATTCTACCTCCAAGCTACATCCCCAGCCCTATTTTTTAGTCTTTATTTTGAAACAGGGTCTCACTAAGTTGCGGAGGTCCTCACTAAATAGCTGAGGCTGGCCACGAACCCAGATCCTCCAGTCTCAGCCTCCCAAGTAGTAGGATTACAAGTGTGCATCACCACACCCAGTTGGATGAACACATTTTGAAGTAGCAAACAATGGGTCCTGTCTTCCATCAGAAGCCATTGTGTATTGGGAAATGGAGATATTAAGGCGTCAAGAAACAACCACACTCAAATGTTATTAATGTTGAGATAAACTGGAATGTGGGAGGTTGTACCCTGGCTGTCTTTTTTTCTGCCTTTGTATTGTTTTGTTTTTTAGTACTGAGGATTGAACCTACTACTACTGAGCTACATCCCCATCCCTTTTTCCTTATTTTATTTTGTTTTGTTTTATATTGAGACAGGGTCTCACTAACTTGCTGAGGCTGGCCTCAAACCTGTGATTCTCCTGTCTCAGCCTCCCAGGTAACTGGGATTACAGGTGTGCACCAAAGAGTTTTGAAGCAGAGGAATAAAATACAGGCACTTAACCACAGGGATGCATTCTGATAAATGTGTCTCTAGACGATTTTATTATTATGTAAACATCAATCATAGAGTGTACTTACAGAAATCTAGAAGGTACAAGTCAGTCACTGATGTGGCCTCTTGATGCATTTGGGAGGTTCAGTAAACAGGAGAGGTGTGAGGGTTCTGCAGGAGTAACACAGCATACTGTTGTACCATGAACTTGTTACATAAGTAGGACTACACAAACACTTCAAAAGTATAGTATAGTAAATACATAAACTGATACCATAGTTGTACCATGAACATGTTACATAAGTAGGACTATACAAACACTTCAAAAGTATAGTATAGTAAATACATAAACTGATACCATAGTTATTCACTATCATTTTAAAGTATGCACTGCTCATAATTGTATGTGCTCTACTTTTCTTCTGTTTGCCACACCAGGAATGGAACCCAGGGCCTCATGCATGCTAGCAAGCTCTGTGCCACTCATCTCCCCCAGCCCTGTGCTGCACATTTACATTACTGGGAGTGCAGTAGGTTTGTTCACATTAGCATCACCATGAACACATGACTAGCACACTGCACCAGGACATTATGACAGCTGCAATATAACTAGGCAATAGGAATGTCTCGGTCATTATCATCTTGTGGGTCAACCATGCTGTCCATGATGGACCAAAATGTTGTTATGCAGCATGTGACTATAATTGAATTGATATTTTCAGAAGATGATGCTAGTGGTGGGTAACATCCAACAGGGACAAGGGTGAGGTCGGTAGCAGCGAGGCTGGAGAGAGAGATTCAAGATGCATTTGACATTTGACAGATTTGCCAATTGTGCAAATATGGAACCTCTTTTTTTTTTTTTTTTTTTTTTTGCGGTACTGGGGATTGAACTCAGGGGCATTCTACCTCCAAGCTATACCCCCAGCCCTATTTTTTATTCTTTATTTTGAAACCGGGTCTCACTAGGTTGCGGAGTGCATCACTAGGTAGCTGAGGCTGGTGCGAACCCGGATCCTCCGGTCTCAGCCTCCCGAATGCTGGGATTACAAGCGTGCGCCACCACGCCCGGCTGGAACCTCTTTTTTTTTTCTGGTACTGGGGATTAAACTCAGGGGTGTTCAACCTCCAACCTCCAAGCTATATCCCTTTTTTTTTTTTTTTTTTTTTTTTTTTTTGCGGTACTGGGGATTGAACTCAGAGGCATTCTACCTCCAAGCTATACCCCTAGTCCTATTTTTTATTCTTTATTTTGAAACCGAGTCTCACTAAGTTGCGGAGTGCCTCACTAGGTAGCTGAGGCTGGCTGCGAACCCGGATCCTCTGGTCTCAGCCTCCCGAATGCTGGGATTACAAGCATGCGCCACCACACCCGGCTCCTTTTTATTTTTTATTTTGAAACAGGATCTCGTTAAGTTGCTGAGGGCCTTGCTGAGTCAGGGGGGCTAGTCTCAAACCTGTGATCCTCCTTCCTCCTATCTCAGCCTCCTAAATACTGGGATTACAGGTGTAGAGCAGCATGCCCAGGAGAACCTCTTTGATTTACCGCTTAGGAAGCAAGACACTAAAAGATGAGGCTGATGAAAGATACAGTGTTTGTTTGTTTGTTTGCAGTACTAGAGATTGAACCCAGGGGCATTCTACCTCCAGCTACACCCCTAGTCCTATTTTTTAATTTTTTTTAAGCAGGGTCTTGCTACATTGTTCAGGCTGCCTTCAAACCTGCGATCTTCCTGTCTCTGCCTCCCAAGTACTGGGATTACAGGCGTACGCCACCATGTCTGAATAAAAGATAAATTTTATATTGTAGTAGAGCCCTGATTTCCTAACCATGGGTTTCATCTTTCTCCATACTTTCTCTAGTTTTTATAATCTTCAGCAATTCTCACGGGTTTCATGTCTTCTTTCACATGGAAACATTCACCAAATCCAAATCCAGCCCGTTCCTTTTCTACATCTAATGCTCTGCCTTCCTTTCCTGTGCTGGGTCTGCTCTGGGTTACTGTGGCTGCCTTCCTGCAGCCTTCTGTGCAGATAGTTTTTTTTTTCTTTCCTGATAATCTCTGTCTTTTTTTATACTTTTATTGATGCATTATAGTGTCACATCATAATGTAGTTGAGAGTGATAATGACATACATGCACATAGCACTTGATGAGCTTCTCCTGGCTCCCTTCCCACTCCCTCCCTTTCCCCATACATGATGTTGAGATTGGTGTTGGTATTCTCATGTATGTAAATAATGTCAATGGAAGTGACACAGGAGGATCGCAAGTTCGAGACCAGCCTCAGCAATTTAGTGAGGCCTTCAGCAACTTAGCAAGGCCCCATTTCAAAAGATAAAATAAAATAGGGATGAAGATATATCTCAGAGTTAGAACACCCATGGCATCAATCCCCAGGACAAAGAGAGAGAGAGAGAGAGAGAGAGAGAGAGAGAGAGAGAGAGAGAGAGAGAGAGAGAGAGAGAGAGATGCCCGAACTAGGAGATACATAAAGTTATATATAGGGTTTGGTAGTATCCAGTTTCTGGCATCCACTGGGGGGTTTGGATGAAGAGGGACTACTATAGAGAAAATCATCAAAGTAAAGAATTATTTATTTAAGATGATAAACAAATTGAGGAACCTCAGGAAATATTCATCAAGAAAAATGAGATAAGGCCCCAAACACGTCATTAGAAAAGGCAGGCATTCCTACAGACCTGTAGTAGAATACTTTGGGTCACTTCACATCAATAAATATTAAATGCAAACCAAATTAACAAATTCCCAGAAAAAGTTAATTACCAAAACTGATTTAAGAATAAATAGGAGCCGGGCGTGGTGGCGCACGCTTGTAATACCAGCATTCGGGAGGCTAAGACCGGAGGATCCGGGTTCAAGACCAACCTCAGCTACCTAGTGAGGCATTCCGCAACTTAGCGAGACCCGGTTTCAAACTTATAGAATAAAAAATAGGGCTGGGGGTGTAGCTCGGAGGTAGAATGTCCCTGAGTTCAATCCCCAGTACCGCAAAAAAAAAAAAAAAAAGAATAAATAGGAAGCTGGACATGGTGGTACAAGCCTGTAATCCCAGTACTTGGGAGTCTGAGATAGGAGGATCACAGGTTTGAGGACAGCTTTGGCAACTTAGTGAGACCCTATATCAAAATTAAAAAGAGGGCTGGAGGTGTAGACTAAAGATAGAATGCCCATGAGTTCAATGCCCAGTATCACAAATAAAGCAAAACACAATAGGAAACACTAGTAGTTGAATAGCCATTTCAAAAAATTAGTAAATTATTTCTGATACTAGGGATGGAACCCAGGGGCATTCTCCCTCCAAGCTACACCCCTAGCTATATTTTATTTTTTATTTTGAAACAAGGTCTCAATAAATTGTTGAGGGTCTTGCCAAATTGCTGAGGCTGACCTGCAATCTTCCTGTCTCCGCTTCCTATGTACTGGGATTACAGATGTGCGCCACCGCTCCCAGCTTCAGTCAGTACTCTAAAACATTTCCACGAGGAAAGAGAGTCCTACGTCTAGATGGTTTAACCAAATAGTCAAAGAAGAATTCATCCCAATCTTATAAAAGTTTTTCCAAAGAGTAAAGGGGAAAGGGAGCACTTTGCCATTCATTCTATAGGACTAACAAAATCTTAATCTCCAAACCCCACAAGGACATTATTGAGAGAGAGTGTTAGTGACTTAAGCAGTGACCACCAAGGAGAACAATGTGCCAGGAGCAGATGGACAAGAAGAGCAGGTGACAAGGTCACAGATATAACAGGGTCCAAAGTGCAGGGCCTTGTAGAACATTTTATGAACTTTAGCTTTTGCTCTGAGAAAAAGTGGGAATCACTAGGGAGTGTTGTGCAGACTGAGGTACAATGTGACTTACATTTCATGTGCTCACTCAGGCTGCCGTGTTGGGATAGGCTTTAGAATGGCAAGAGTGGGCCGGGCGTGGTGACGCACACTTGTGATCGCAGTACTTGGGAGGCTGAGACCGGAGGATCCGGGTTCATGGCCAGCCTCAGCTAGGCCCTCCACAACTTAGTGAGACCCTGTTTCAAAATAAAGAATAAAAAATAGGACTGGGGGTGTAGCTCAGAGGTAGAATGCCCCTGGGTTCAATCCCTAGTACTGCAAAAAAAAAAAAAAAAAAAGAAGAAGAAGAAGGGCAAGAGTGGAAACGGGGCGACCACTGAAGGGTTGTGGCACAAGCCCCCAAGGCTGAGAAGTTGCAGCTTCTACCTGTTCCATCCAGAAAAAGAAAAAGAAGTGCGGCATCACAGGGGTGAGACATACCCTTATTCCAGCTGTGGCGAGCTGAACACAAGAAGCCGAGGCCTCCAGTACCCAGTGGTGGCCGGCTGGGGACACAGAAGCACTGCATTGAGAATCTCCCATAGCACATCCGCCAGGACCTGCCGCCTGTCCACGCACTGGGCCCTCTCAGGCCAGTTACATACCAAATCCGAACAAAAGTGGCACCTAGCCAGAGCACAGTTACATGAGACAACATGGCGTTCTCAAGGACATGCTTAGCTGCTTTTCATACGACAGTGTCTGTCACCAGAAGGAGGCAAGGAAGCCGGACACACAGTGTTTGGGCTGCCCACACAAGGGGTCTGTGTGAAAGATAGGAGTGCGGACAGTGGGTAAGGTTCCAAATGGTGGGTAGGCACCTCTGCCGCCCCACTCCAAAACAACAATGGAACTGATGAGAATTACTGAGAACAACAATAACACCCGATCATCTAAAGCAAAGTCTCTGGAAATTGTCCTAAGGGCATATACCAAATGAAGAGACAGTCATTCCAAAAAAAAAAAAAAAATCTCCTAAATCTCAGAGAGGACAATGAAAGTCTGTGGTATTTAAGCTACCTCCTACGCTGTTTCCACAGAAGCCCTACCCTAAATATATGACTTTGGGCAGGTATGACAATGATCAGGATCCTTTTCCCCCAGTTCCCAGTGTGGGAATATGATGTCACCTGGGGGGCCAGGCTGCTAGCATTCTCCTCTGGCCCAGCCCTGCTGCAGAAGCGGTCTGCCAAGAAGGCAGAGCCAAGAGCACTAGGTCTCTATTCTTCCGCCTGGCTCCTGCTCTTCAGGCAGATTTACCCTACACTTGACAGGCGGAGAACACTGAGGGGCCGATTCCCAACCCCAGCTCACTCGTGGGCAGAGAGGCCCCACCAAAAGCAGTACTCCAAGAGGCTGATCCCGTCCTCCAGTGCCTGCTAATGCATACAGGGTGTCACTCAAGGAAAAGTGAGTTACTGCCGGGCATGGTGGCACATGCTTGTAATCCCAGTACTTGGGAGGCTGAGACCAGAGGATCCAGGTTCGCGGCCAGCCTCAGCTACTTAGTGAGTCCCTCCCCAACTTAGTGAGACCCTGTTTCAAAATAAAGAATAAAAAATAGGTCTAGGGGGAGCCAGGCATGGTGGCGTACACTTGTAATCCCAGTACTTGAGAAGCTGAGACCAGAGGATCTGGGTTTGCAGCCAGCCTCAGCTACTTAGTGAGACCGGTCTACAACTTAGTGAGACCCTGTTTCAAAATAAATAATAAAAAACAGAGCTGGGGGTGAAGCTCAGAGGTAGAATGCCCCTGGGTTCAATCCCCAGTACCACAAAAAAAAAAAGAAAAAAAAAAGAAAAGTGAGTTACTATCCTCAGGTGAACCAACAGATGAAAGAATTCCTATTCCTACCCAAGGGGACAGACTTCATTTGGAAGGGAGTGGAGAATTCCATGCCTGAGGACATTGGTTATTTTGTGTGTATGTATTGCTAGGGATTGAACCCAGGGGCTTTCTACCACTGAGCTACACATTCCCCTGCCCTTTTTATTTAGTTAGTTTAATTTAATTTTTGGTCCTGGTGTATTGTACCTCTGAGCTACACCTTTAGTCCTATTTTATTTTTTATTTGGAAACAAGGTCTCACTACGTTGCTGAGGCTAGCCTCAAACCTATGACCCTCCTATCTCAGCCTCCCAAGTACTGGGATTACAGGTGTGTACCACTGTGCCCAGATTTACTTTCTATTTTCCAACAGTCTCACTAAGTTGCTGAGGCTGGCCTCCAAATTATGATTCTCCTGTCTCAGCCTCCCAAATACTGAGATTACAGGCATGCAACCATCGCGCCTGGCAGGACATTGTTTTTATTTATTTTATTTTATTGTGTGTGGCACTGAGGATTGAACTCAGGGGCATTCTGCCTCCAAGCTACATCTCCAGCCCAATTTTTTTTTTTTTTTTTTTTTGCGGTACTGGGGATTGAACTCAGGGGCATTCTACCTCCGAGCTACGCCCCCAGCCCTATTTTTTATTCTTTATTTTTGAAACCGAGTCTCACTAAGTTGCGGAGTGCCTCACTAAGCAGCTGAGGCTCGCCGCGAACCCGGATCCTCCGGTCTCAGCCTCCCGAATGCTGGGATTACAAGCGTGCGCCACCACGCCCGGCTCCCAATTTTATTTTTTATTTTGAAACAAGGTCTCACTAAGTTACAGAGAGCCTTACGAGCTTGCTGCTAAGGCTGGCCGCAAACCCATGATCCTCTGGTCTCAGCCTCCTAAGTATTAGGATTACAAGCATGTACCACCACACCTGGCTAGGACATTGTTTTTAAAAATGGAAATTTGAGGAGAGAGCAATTAAAAGAAGACTGGTAGCCCCACTGTTCAAGTAAACAGCACAACAGCCAGAAGTTTAATAGAGATAACCAGGAAGAGATAAGGGAAGAGGCCTCCAGGTATCAGTCAGCTGTAGGAAGTGAGATGTTGTGCACATCTGCCAGGCTGCAGCAGCTCGGGAGCAATCAGAGTAGGTCTGAGGGCAGCCTTGAGAGCATTCCCTGAACTACACACTGATCACCGGACTGGCCAAAAGTCACTGACACAAGGGATTGTATGGTTAAATGCAACTTCTGTCTAAAAGCTCACTGTCTGAACAAGAAGCTATTCTGGCCTAGGGGTACTCCTAGGAAGCCAGACTTAAAAATAAAATTGTACTCACCCTGATAGTCTGGAAGATTATGCTCATGCCCTCAGGCTGTGCCCTCTAAGGAGTCATCAGACAGGAAACCTGCAAACTACTAATCCCTGGTTGAACTAGGAAAAATACAAATTCCTGAGCTGTGATAGGAGGCTCCAAACCAGAAACGCCCAGTGATAAGGGGAGTAGATTGAACTGGCTTAGGAAGCTTATACACAACCTTTGCAATATGTGATTTGTTCCAACCCAATGGTTGAAAGAAAAAAAGTGGAATATGAGCAGGAGCATCAGTGGCTTCACACTGCAGAGGGGATAGACTTCACAGAGGAAGTGCAGTCAAGTCTCCAAATAAATGACCCAGCAGTTAACGACCACCATCTGTGGTATAGGGTGGGTGGAATCACTAACCAGATTTCCTACAACCTATTTTTTTGTGGTACTAGGGATTGAACCCAGATGCAGTCTACCTCTGAGCTACACCCCCAGCCCAATTTCTTATTTGGAAACAGGGTTTTGCTTAGTTGCTAAGCCTGGCTTTGAACCTGTGATCCTCCTGTCTCAGCCTTCCAAATACTGGGATTACCAGTGTGCACCACCATGCCTGGCTCTACAACATATTATTTTAAATGTTCAGATTTCAGCCAGGTAGGGTGTCACACACCTGTAATTCCAATACTTGGGAGGAGGAAACAAGAGGATCGCAGGTTCGAGGACAGTCTCAGCAACTTAGTGAGACCATGTTTCAAAATAAAGAATAAAATAGGCTGGGAGTCTAGCTCAGATATAGAATACCCCTGGTTTGAATCCTAAAAGAAAATGTTTAGGTTTCAACAAAGAAAATGTTTAGGTTTCAACAACAACAAAAATATGAGACCTATTAAAAAAAGCTAGTAAAGTGTGACTCATACACAGAAAAAAGGGAGAATGCAATAGAAACTGTCTCTGAAGGGGTCCCGATGGTAGACAAAGATTTCATAACACTTATTATAAGTATGCTCAAAGAAATAAAAGTAACTATTCTTAAAGAAGTAAAGGAAGGTATGATAGCAAAAATCTCTATAAATACAAAGGATTTCAACTGCGAGTGGTAATGCATAGCTGTAATCCCAGTACTTGGGAGGCTGAGACAGGAGGATCACAGGTTCAAGGCCAGCCTCAGCAACTTAGCAAGACTCAGTTTCAAAAAAAATAAATAAATAAAAAGGGTTGGGAATATAGCTTACAGGTAGAATGCCCCTGGGTTCAAGCCTCAGTACCAAAAAGTAAAAATAGAAATTTAAAAACAAAGTAAAGGTAAAATGAAGACATTACCAGTTTTGTTTGTTTTGTGTGTGTGTGTGTGTGTGTGTGTGTGTGTGTGTGTCTGTCTGTCTGTCTGTCTGTCTGTGGTACTAGGGATTGAACCCAGGGGCATTCTACATCTGAGCTACCCCCAGTCCTATTTTTATTTTTTATTTTTGAAACAGGGTCTCACTAGGTTGATGAAAATCTGTCTATGTTGTCGAGGCTGTCCTCGAACCTTTGATCCTCCTGTATCAGTCTCCCAAGTACTGGGATTACAGGCATGCGCCACCATACCTGGCCATTCCCAGTTTTTTATAAACCAAGAGAATCCATTGCTGGTGTTTCTTCCTTTAAAAAAAAGGATGCTAAATGAAATTCTTCAGGCTGGAAGCAAGTAACTCCAGACAGTAATCTGAATCCACAGAAAAAAAACAAAGAATAATAGTAAAGGTAATTATGCGATTAATTAGAAAAGACAGTATAATTGCACATTTCTTCTCTTGACTTATTTAAAAAGCAATTGCATAAAACAATATGAATGTGATGATGTTCTGAGGACCATAAACATATAGAGATGTAATATAATTAATAATAACAGCACAGAGGAGAAGGGTAGGAAGGAGAGAACGGAAGGGTCACCAGATGGTGACTCAAATCCACAGAAAGGAATGAAAACATCCAGAAGAGTAAATAAGAACACTAGAAAAACAGGACTAAAAATATATGTTCACTCTCCTTCCTTCTCTCAGCCTTTTAAAAAGATGTAAAATTACATAAAGTAATAATTACAAGAACATATTGTCAGTCTATAACATAGATGTAAGTGTATATGCATGTATAACAATAATATAAAAAACAGAGGCAATAATGTTATATAAAGTGATTATATTTCACTGGAACTAGGTCAGTATGAAGCTACAGTTGATTGTGTGTGTGTGTGTGTGTGTGTGTGTGTGTGTGTGTGTGTAAAACTGAGGATTGAAGAAAGGGCCTTGCACATGCTAGCTCAAGTTGATCTTAATAAGCTAAGATATATAGTAAGCTGGGCATGGTGGTCCATGCCTGAATCCCTTGGGAGGCTGAGACAAGAGAATTGCAGGTACAAGACCAGCCTCAGCAACTTAGCAAGACCCTGTTTCAAAATTTTAAAAAATACTGCCAGGCGTGGTGGTGCACACTTGTAATCCTAGTACGTGGGAAGCTGAGACAGGAGGATCACAAGTTCACAGCCAGCCTCAGCTACTTAGTATCGCAGGTTTGTGGCCAGCCTTAGCAACGTGTGAGGCCCTCTGCAACTTAGTGAGACCCTGTTTCCAAATAAAGAATAAAATAGGGCTGGGGGTATAACTCAGAGGTAGAACACCCCTAGGTTCAATCTCCAGTACCACACACACACACAAAAAAATAAATAAATAAAATAAAAAATAGCCAGGCGTAGTGGCACATGCCTGTAATCCCAGTATTGGGGGACTGAGACAGGAGGATCTCAGGTTCTAGGCTAACCTTAGCAACATAGTGAGACTTTCAGCAACCTAGCAAGACCCTGTTTCAAAACAAAAAATAAAATAGGACTAGGGGTGTAGCTGGGAGATAGAATGCCCTTAGGTTCAATCCCCAGTACTGAGAGAGAGAGAGAGAGAGAGAGAGAGAGAGAGAGAGAGAGAGAGAGAGAGAGAGAGAGAGAAATGATTGTAAGCCCTAGAGAAACTACTGAGAAAATAGCTAAAAATAATTTTTTTTTTTTTTTTCGGTACTGGGGATTGAACTCAGGGGCATTCTACCTCCGAGCTACACCCCCAGCCCTATTTTTTATTCTTTATTTTGAAACTGAGTCTCACTAAGTTGCGGAGTGCCTCACTAGATAACTGAGGTTGGCCGCGAACCCGGATCCTCCGGTCTCAGCCTCCCGAATGCTGGGATTACAAGCGTGCGCCACCACGCCCGGCTTAAAAATAATTTTTAAATTATGAAAAGGATTAAAATACTACATAAGAAAATAACCACCTAATACAAAAGGAGATAATGATAAAAGCAAAAAGGCATGTGACATATAGAAAACAAAAAGCAAAATAGGATAATTGATAACAATGTTAAAAGTGAATAAACAGCCGGGCGTGGTGGCGCACGCTTGTAATCCCAGCATTCGGGAGGCTGAGACCGGAGGATCCGGGTTCGCGGCCAGCCTCAGCTACCTAGTGAGGCACTCCGCAACTTAGTGAGACTCGGTTTCAAAATAAAGAATAAAAAATGGGGCTGGGGGTGTAGCTCGGAGGTAGAATGCCCCTGAGTTCAATCCCCAGTA